>JAODAL010066647.1:0-17666 GCA_025379985.1 Phyllomedusa bahiana | reverse complement strand
AAAAGTGCAAATTTTGCGTAAACGCAAAAAAAGTTTTTTCTGTTTTTTCGGGTACCAAAGGGGTGGCCCCATTCAATTAGGTTGGGCTTATCTTGGATCTGTAGTTTTCCTATTTGTCCCCTTTTTGCCTTTGTTTTTAAAACCCTGGCATTAAGTATTGAAATCATATCGGGTGCTTAAGGGTCCATACAACGAACATTTAGGCACTCCATGTGCAGTCACCCTGGGTCCTAGCACATGATGTGAAGAATGAGCCCTTAAAGGAGTTTGGACACGATCTAATGTTGACGTGGTTTCCTCAAAAAAGGGTATTGATCACTTTTCTAATATATGTATTATAAAAATGAACCTGTGAGAGCTGCCCCCGACTAAAACCCCTTATTTTCCTGACTTTTTACTTTACTAAAACCCAAAGCTATCTGGCCGCCTTGCGTTGTTTGCACTTTTTATTTTTGGGAGGGCACATGAATGCCTTTGAAGGGAGGGGGGAGAAAAAAACCCGTGTCTTTTTTTTTGGGAAAACCCCTGGTTGTAATGTAATTATATTAACATGCAACACTCCCTGGACCCTGCCACCCCCTCCCCCCCCCTGCAGCGGGTCCGTAAACGAACAAAAAACCTCCTCTCAGAGCTTATTTTTTATCCTGAGCAGATAAGAGGGAAAACAAAACCTGTATGTTTGTGCTGATAAGTTACCTCTGGGATTAGCCAAACAATGTTTACTCAACTACAGAGACTGAGTATTAGCCTGGGGACGGAATGGGAGGGGAAAGCATGACATCACAGGGGGTACTTGTTTTTTAAACAAAAAAACCAAGCCCCTTTTCTCAAACTTTAGGTCAGAGTATCAGCCTGTTAGGTGAAAAATTTCTTTTTGACAAAAAACCCCTTTTAAATAGCCCCCCTCGCCCCTCCCGGGCTTTTTCTGTCAATATTACATTGACACCGGGGTTTAAAGCATCAAAATGGCCATAAAGCTCCTGCTTCCTATTTTTAAAATTTAACAAGTTTCAGCCTTAGACACTTAGGGGGCTTATCCTACACCTACTCCTCTCTCTGGTGCAACTCCCGTTCACGCAATTTCCACAATTCTTAAAGAGATTTTGTTCAGACATTTTGGATTTGCCTTATCTGGATTCACACCAATGATTCATCGACTTTACAGCATCACCAAGCAGTTTGACAGAGCCGCAGACAACTTTAGACTCACACTTCCTGCTCAGGCTGTGGGTGGATCTGTAGCAATGACGGACATATAAGCTCTGTGTTCCTTGCTATTCCTGTTACAGTGACATGGCTGCAGGAGTGCACTTTACAAGGGCACATAGCTCCGAAAAGTGAAACCTTCTAATTTAGTTAGGCAAACTAACCCATTCTGAGAAAGACCGCAGGAGGACCCCCATGGACAGACTGACTTTACGGGAGCTTGGAGCAAGAGGAGAGAGGAAAAACAGGGGGGAAGGGGCAGTACAAGAAAACTATTGAGTAAAATCTTCTTTATCTCCTGACCAAAACAAAATCTAAACAGCATTGTAGTCGATAATAGTCTTTATTTAACTTTCCCGACATGTTAAAAGCTAATACTTGTGGTGAGAAAACTTCTTTAAGGTAAGTAAGTGCTCATGGGCGGCTTCCCCCAGGGATAACCAGCAAAGGGCAACATGGTGGCTAAGTGGTTAGCACTGTTGTCTTGCAACACTGGGGTCCTAGACTGGACCAAGAGCCACATCTGTATTGTATATGTATATTCACACCCTGTTTGTTTGGGTTTCTTCCAGTTCCATCCCAAATTGATTGCTGAAACTAAAATTGACATCATGAATCCAAATGGAAACAGTGAGTGATGACCATCTCTGTACCGCGCTGCAGAATGTATTGGTGCTTTATAAACATATCTAATAAATAAATCCTCTTATTATCAGCCTCTTGGAGGAACATTTCTAGAATAAAAAACCCACATTAATACCGATTCCCTCCTGGCGCCGAAGATTCTCTTCCATTTTCCAGTTTATTTTGAATGCTTATTAGATTTCCTCAGCCCTTTCTGCCTTGTTAATTTCTGTAATTTCCCATGATGACAGAGAACACTACAAATAAGGAATGCTACACAAAGCTAAAGCGAGGTAACTGCATGCAACTAGCCCCACCTAGTGGACAACTGGTATCATACATCCCTAAAATGACAACTAGGTCAAGTTTCCATCCTCTGACGGGTTATGCCCCTCTACTCATTTCTGCTGATCACCCTCTACCCCACAAATGACTTGCAATCATGTTGGCTTCCTTAGTAGCACGGATCAATAGCTAAAGAACAGAATGGTTTTAAGGTGCAGTGATGCCTGAAAGTTTGTGAACCCTTTAGAATTTTCTGTTTTAGCATAAATTTAACCTAAAACTACATCAGATTTTCAGACCAGTCCAAAAAATAGAAAAAGAACCAAATCAAAAAATGAGGCAAATATTTTGGACTCGGTCATTTATTTATTGCGGAAAATGACCCAATATCATCTGTGAGTGACAAGTATGTGAACCCCTGCTTTCAGTCTCTGGTATGACCCCCTTGTGCAGCAATAATGATACTGCCCTCCCCCGTGTGTCACAGATGGTATGATCCATGATACTATCACCACCGTCTGTCACAGATGGTATTGATCCATGATACTATCACCACCGTGTGTCACAGATGGTATGATTCATGATACTGCCAGCCAGGGGAGTTGCTAGGGTCCTAAAACATCCGGGGCTCGGGCCCTTTGTGTTTTTCTGGGTAGGGCTGGGTTCACACGACATTTTCCCGCCTCATTGGGGAACTGGGGAAATGTTTTTTTACAGGAAAAACCTTGTGTTCCTGTCACATAATTTTCTGCCCCATCCCACACAGATCCCGTCCATCTCCTCATGCAGTCACTGTACAGTAAAAATCACCAATGACAAATTTACTTTTTCCAGAACTTCTCACCTTCATATGACAATACCCCAAAAACAGTCACCAAAAAAATACACCGAATACAGGGAGCAAATCTACCAAAGACAATGAATTGCGACTAAAAAACACCCCTACAAAACCAAGACCCCAAACTATTACTACAAAAAAGGATCAAATAATCCTCCCAACCCCACATGTGACCATCAGCTGTACACAGGCTCTGAAGACATATACCACCGCCATACAGGGACCATATAGTGGTAGATACTAGTTGTATGTAGACGCTCTGCAGACGTATAAGTGATTACACTGACGTTACATTTAGTTGACTCACCGGAGACGTTTTTTTGATCAGCGTCGTTCACCTTCCCTTTTTCTCCATCCGGTTCAAAACCCCATGCTGATTGCTCCCGGCCAATTTCTCGTCCCTGAGGATTTTGGGGCACAAATATCTTTGAATCCTCACATTTCCAGCAACTCCTTAATTATAGGTATAGCAGTCTCCTCAGTTAGTTATCTAGGGGCACTGAAGCAGTATATGGGGCCACATGCAGGTATATGGGGCCACAGGCAGGTATATAGGGGCCACAGGAAGGTATATAGGGGCCACAGGCAGGTATATAGGGGCACAGGCAGTATATGGGGGGAACTGAGTCAGTATATGGGGCCACAGGCAGTATTTGGGGGCACTGAGGCAGTATATAGGGGCCACAAGAAGGTATATAGGGGCACTGAGGCAGAACATAAGGGGCACTGAGGCAGTTTTATGGGGGCCACAGCGGATATGGGGGCCACAGGCAGGGATATGGGGGCCCCATGCAGTAATGGGGGGGCACAGTCAGGCATTAAAGGGGCACAGGCAGCATATGGGGGCCACAGGCAGGGATATGGGGGCACAGCAGGGATATGGGGGCCACAGGCATGCAAAATGGGGGCCACAGGCAGGCATTTTAAGGGCAAGGCAGGGATATGGGGGCCACAGGCAGAATAATTGGGGCCACAGGCATGTAATATGGGGGCCACAGGCAGGGAATGGGGGCCACAAGCAGTAATATGGGGCCACAGGCAGGCATTATAGGGGGACAGGCAGTTTAATGGGGGCTACAGGCAGAATATGGGGGCCACAGGCAGGCATTATAGGGGCACAGGCAGTATATGGGGACACAGGCAGAGATATGGGGGAACAGGCAGTAAATGGGGGCCACAGGCAGTAATATGGGGGCCACCAGGCAGGGATATGGGGGCCACAGGCAGTAATATGGGGGCCACAGCAGGGATATGGGGGCCACAGGCAGGCATTTATAGGGCAAAAGGCAGTATATGGGGGGCCCCAGGCAGGGATATGGGGGGCCCCAGGGAGTAATATGGGGCCACAGGGAGTAATTTTGGGGGCCACAGGCAGGGATATGGGGGCCACAGGGAGTATAAAGGGGCCACAGCAGCATTATAGGGGCACAGGCAGTATATGGGGGGCACTGAGGCAGGTAAACGCTTTAAAAAACAACATAATACTCAACCTTAACTCCCCCGGCGAGCGCGCTCCGTGGGTCTTCAGCCCGCGCTCTCCGCAGCTCCTTGGGCGCACGGCCTATGACGCGCTGTGCGCCCGAGGAGAGGCAGCGTCGCGATGACATCACATCATCGCAACGCTGCCGGCTGAGGCGCACGGGGTCGCGGCAGGTCCTCAGCGCTGTGAGGACCCGGCGGCCCCGCAGTGTCGGACCCAGACCCGGGTCCGACACTGTCTGGGGAGCAGGGAGCCCCTCGCTCCCTGCTCCGCAGAAGCCCGCAGCTGCATGTGTTTCCAGCGGACGCACACTCAGCTGAAGGGCCAGTCGGTGCTCCAAGCCCATGGCAGCGGCCTGGAGCCCGGGAGACTCGGGGCACAGGGAGTTTTATTCGGGGCCCGAGCCCCGAATAAAACAGCCTAGCGACGCCACTGCTGCCAGCACCGTGTCACAGATGGTATGATTCATGATACTAGCACCACAGTGTGTCACATATGGTATTTCCATGATACTACCATCACCGTGTGTCCCAGATGGTATGATCCATGATACAACCACCACCGTGTGTCACAGATGATATGATCCATAACACTCACTGTGTTATTGATTGCACTAGTGCTCATGTGCTCAGCAGCATCACAGCAGGCCCCCCCCTGCTTCAATAAACGGTACACCAAAAATAATGCTGTCCCAGAAAATAAAACGATACACGTATAAACTTTTTCTTTTTAAATTTATTAATAGATATACATAGATATGTAACGTAATCTTTACGCCAGAATTTTCAAAAAACCGTACCAAGTATACAAATAGAAACACAGAGCACTTAGCTGAATTCAGCGAGTCCTTTCCGGGTAAGGAATAAGATGAGCATGCCAGCCAGCCAGACGAGGAATAGAACTTAGCCCAAGCCGTTACTATGAGTCTGCTAGGGCCCATCACGCGACTTTTCGGAGGCACCCCCCTTTCTCAAGCGATTTTTAAAAAATTCTGGCGTAAAGATTATTACATATCTATGTCCAAAAACCCCTGCCCCCAAAACCGGGGTTCCCATATGGTTGATTCATGATACTGCCACAACCATGTGTCACGATGGAAGTCCAGATACTGCCACCACATTGCCAGAGGGTTGACCCAAAAATAAACTGCCACCAGCATGTGTCACAGATAGTATGATCCATGATACTGTCACCAGCATGTGTCATAGATGGTATAATCCATGATACTAGTTCAATAACGAAACATGAAGGCAGAATACACGCATACTATTTTTTACTCAAGTCGAACAACATATCCGTATACATGACACATTCTACTATGTAGCAATATTATGAACAGGATTTTTCATAAAAACCTGGTGGTGTGTCTTCTTCAATTGAAGTATATATACCGACAGTCCACAAGGAGTTCACATAGTTGAAGTAACAGAGCTGACTAGCAGATCACACTGAGCGATTTTTGGGAAAAAGTTTAACTTATTTTTCATTTAAATCAGTATTGGCTAATTATAACTTTTGTATCCAATACGCCACTACCATGTGTCACAGTGAATGATCCATGATACTCCCACTCCCCATTGCCCAAATAATAGATCCATGATTGCTACTCCATTGTCCAGATTTTTATGTCCATGATACGCCACTACCTGTGTCACAGATGTTTATCCATGATACTGTCACTACTGTGTGTCACGAGGTATGACCCATTACTGCCCCCACCGTGGTCACAAGGTTATCCATGATATGCCCTACCAGGTTCACAGATGGTAGATCCATGTACGCCACTATCAGTGTCACAGATGGTAGAAGTTTTTACGATGTAGAGCTTTACATTCTCCCAACAAAAACACTTTTATACAGCAATATTTCTATTTGGTCTTACTTATCCATAATTTTCCCAGTCCCTTTTCGGGCTTCTTCGGGTGATCTTCACAAACTGCGGAGGCCACCATTTTTTTTTTTGGGACACGTTTTCCCCTTGTAATCCTGCCATGCATACCATTGCTTTTTGGACCTCCAAAGGTTAATTCAGGGGGACCCATCACTAAAAGTGAGAAAGGTTTTTGCTTGGGGAACCCCTTTGGGGTTTCCCTTTTGTGACCTTGGGGGCTATTATACATTTTGCTTTTGTCATGATCTTTGTCTGTCGCCCGCTCCTGGAGAGTGTAATAATGGTAAATAAGGGTAATAATTTTTTCCAGTTGTACACCATCAGTCTAACTGTGGGTTGGTCCAGATAACCTTTTCCAGCCTGATGAGCATCAACAGCTCTTCCTCTGAGGTCCTCCGAATCTCCTTTGTTCGTCCATTACACACATTCACAAACGTGTTGTGAAGATCAGACTTTGATGGATCCCTGTTATTTAAATAAAACATGTCGGCCCTTCACCCCAATTGTCATTCCATGGATTGAAATCACCTGATTCTAATTTTACCTTCAAATTATCTGCTAATCCTAAAGGTTCGGCCACTTTTGCCAATTGCAGATATGTGACACTGGATACTTTTCGTCAATAATCAAATGACAAAGTCTAATATTTTTGAATCATTTGTTTAAATTGCTTCTCTTTATTTTCAAGAATTCTAAAGAGTTCACAAACTTTCAGTCACCACTGTATTTGCATTGTAATACACTATTTACTCGCAATTCCCTTCTGAACGTTCCTAAATGCAGAGCCATCTTAACAAAATGATAGGCCCCTGGGTAGAGCACTGCAGTGGGCCCTGCCCAAATACATGACATCACACTTGGCCATGCCTCTAGCTCACCTCAAGCACACCCATTTTACACCCCATTATGTCTGGACACCGGCAGCCCGCAGCCCACCAATGATTGGCAGGGCCTTTGCTCCTTCTCCAACATGTTTTTTATTTGTTTCCCCTCCTAAAAACACACAAACGTTAAATAAGCAAAGCCAACCAAGGGGCCTGGGGATGGGTTTTTGTATTCCTGGGAAAGCATACCCCCTACGGCCCCCATCCCGTAGGGCCCCCGGGGAATGCCAGTTGCCAATGGAAAAGATGGCCCTTTCTAAATGTGTCCCAATCGACAAAATTTTAAACAAATTACAGGGTTCCCCTTTTAATTGCTTCCACTTTGGGTCAGAAAATTGCTTTAATCACCTGATTACCAAAATCTATTCTTCCTGCAATGGAAATCAGCTCATGGTGCAGACCACCTGCTTCTGCATTCCAGTCATTCTGAAACTATTAGTGGGTGCCAGTGATACAGTTTTAAAGGGGTTGTCTCACTACATCAATTTATCATACCTCCGTCTTGTTTTCCCAGCTTCATTTCTAAATTTTACTGGCTTCTACTGGGCCCAAATGTGAGACGCGAGGACCCCCCCCCCCTCTGTAAAACTATAGCAACCAGAACTATCAGCCCTTTAGGAGAGATCAAGCAATCGTAGCTATAGCGCCACGCGGCAGCCTATAGGAAGATTGAATAGGGCTAAGCTAAGCGACCTGAGGGGTGATGCACCCATTTAAAAAGGGTATAAGGAATAGGTAGGGCCCGTTAATGGGCACATATTGCAAAGTGACTTGTTTTTTTCAAGATCTTTAACATTAAAAGCAGCAATCCCTGTAGTGAGACAACCCCTTTAAGAGAGTTGAATTTCTGACACCAATAATAAATGCACTCAAACAAATCACAGACCACACACATTTATAGCAAATATATTTGTAATTGGGTCTTTTATTTAAATTTCCAATCTATATTTTAGTAAGAATTTATTTTCAGTATTTCTCACATCCTTTTGGCCACAGAATTGTGAGCAAATTAATGATAAAAAGACCTACAATTTACTGGTTGATTGCGCAAATTGTTATAATGATAACAGCTGTGTAACAGGCTGGGGCTTCATAGCAAGTTTTAGCTGCGATAAAATTGCAATTTTTTAAAAAATTGCAAAGTGGTTTCCCATTGGTCAGAGAAGGTGACAACAGTTTTTGCATGACTCTGTCCCAATAGGGAAACATTAAGGTCGTGTGACTTTTTGCCACTATCACATCAAAAGTCGCCATGGAGCCATGGCCTAAAGTGCTGCCTAATGTTTGACACCATTTTACAGTCTTCAACTGAGAATAAACTGGATCTCTCCAAACCGATACATTTTCTTATCCACCACTGAGCCTGGATTGCATCCCCATCAGGAGCCGCAGTTATAATTTTGCCGCCTCTGAGCGCAAACATCATACTTTTTCCTGCTTGTTTATTGTCAGTATAGTGTTTGATTTGCATTCTGATTTACAAGTGTAGCCTTTGTATTAGACTCTACTATACAGTCAATCCCAGAATGCACGGAGGTAGAGAGAAGTATAACAACTAAGCTAAACTGTGAGGGTGTGTCTGTCAACAAACTGTCGACTGTTTCCGATAGCAAGCAACAGAAATCTGAATTCAGCTCCGGAGTATAATACAGGCTCAGTACAAGATAACTATTGTATTGCATTTGCAAAGTTCCTTGACAGATCCCCAAGGGTCCAGTTTTCTAAACTAACAGCAGAATGCTGGTTTTGGAGGAAGTGAGTTTTACATGTTAGTGATTTGGCACTGGAGAAAGGTAGAATTGGTAGAAAGGTAGCAACCTTTGAAATAAAAGCAGTATTCGACACAAATTTGATGGCCTATCAACAGGATATCCCACCTTTGGCCCCGAAAGTGTTGGCTCTGAATAGAGAGCAGGTGCCACTTGCGCACAACTCTCCATTTGGTTCTATGGGAGTTCTGAGTACAGGTGAGCAGTGTGTTCAGCTAACTGGGAATTCCCATAGAACAGAATGGAGAGTTGTGTACAAGTGTGATCCGCTTTCTATTCTGAGCTTAGACTTTCAGGGGCCCGTATCCATGATAGGTGCGGGTCCCAGAGATGGGGCCTGGACTTTGATGGCATAGCCCATTGATACGCCATCAAAGTATATAGCTGAAATACTCCATAAGGGGATAAATGGACATCTTGAGTCTAAGGGGAGCTGCATATAAGAAACCCTTGCTTATGGAGGGTGGTCTCAAGCTGGAGATACCATTTATAACATCTATATACCCTAATAGGGCAGAAGGATAGAAGTTGCCCCATCAGGTCTCTTTTGAAGGAGTTCTTGGTCACATACTCACTTTGCTGATCTGCCGGTGCTCCTTTTCTGATGCATCACAGGTTCTCCAGGGCTCTGTATTTCCTGGTCCCTCTCCCGCATAGACATGTGACTTCTATGGCCACAACAGTTACCCACTATAGCCAGTGACTGACTGTAGTGGTCACATGTCCATGTGAACAGGGACCAGGAGGTGCAAAGACTGGCAGACCCTGAAGGTGTTGTAATGGGAGCAGTAGGGGATTGGTAAAGTGAGTATGACTTTTTTAGATTATTGATTTTGAGTTAATGTCGAGAGGGACAAGGAAGCACAGAAACCAGCAGGATCCAGGGAGTTTCGGAACAGGGGCAGTGGAATTGGTAAGGTAAGTATGACAAACACAGTATGCAGTATAGAACAATAGGGACTCATGTTTCCTTTTGCGTAGATTTTTCAATCTTTACTTTCATAGGAAGAATAAGAAGCGGCACAGAAGGCCAAAGGGACAATATAAGCCTTATGTATAAAAACTGTCTAGGGGAAAGACTGTCTTTATTGCCCATGGCAACAGAGCAGAGCTACATGAAATGAAAGCAAAGTGAATCACTCCGAAAAGGGCGGCCTCGTGTGCTGACGACACTCCCTGGTGAGCCCTGTTATGGCCCTAGCTGCATCCCAGCTAATTCTAATAGCCAAGTATGAATAAAGTGCTAAATGGATAGATAAATAAGCCCACATAGTTAACTAATCCATAAATAAATATCCCCAATACATAAATGATCCTGACGCATTTCCCCCATGATAAAGTCAATAGGACTTAATCAGGGAATAAAATGAAATAAACAGGGTACAGTGCGTCGCTCCAATGGCCATATACAGTTGAAACCAGAAGTTGACATACACTATATAAAAAGACACATATGCATGTTTCTCTGCTCTGCCCTTTTCGGAGTGATTTACTCAGCTTTAATTTCATACATCTCTGCTCTGTTGCTATGGGCAACAAAGACAGTCTTGCTGCTAGACAGTTTTTATGCATAAGGCTCATATTATCCCATTGGCCTTCAGGGCATACAAGGGTTAGTACCCAGTCTCGCTGTGGTCACTAAATGTCCCACTTAATGGACTTTTGTGTGGTGCTTTTTTCATGTCTATTTTTTAACTTAATTATTAAAGGTTACGTTTTATAATCTGATCCCCTTTGAGTCTAGACTTATTTGGGTTCTAGTGGCAATGAAGCTGCTACAAGAGTTTGTTTCTTTCTGCTGTTAAAAGGGACCAGAAAGTACAGAGACAAGAAGGAACCTGGAAGAGCCAGAATAAGAGCAGTGTAGAACAGTGAAGAACTGGTAAGGTGAGTATGAATTCCTTATTTACCTTATTATCAGCCATTGTCAAGAGGGTCTAGGAAGTACAGAGACCAGTGGGACGCAAAAAATGTTGGAATAGAAGCAGCATGGAATTGGTGAGGCAAAAATAACTTCTTTTTTCTCTTTTACATTATTGTGAGCCATTTTCGAGAGGAATCAGGAAGTACAGAGAGCAACCGGACCCGGAAAGTGTTGGGATAGAAGCAGCATGGAATTGGTAAGGTGAGTATGACTTCATTTATATTATTGTGAGCCATTGTTGAGATGGGCCAGGAAGTACAGAAAGCAGCAGGACTCAGGACGTGTTGGCGTAGAAAGAGCATGGAATTGGTAAGGTGAGTAATATTCATTTTATTTAAAATTTTTAAAAGCCATTGGTCGAGAATTGGGCCCAAAAAGTACCAAAAAGGGGGGCGGGCAAGGACCAGGAACGTGTTGGAACAGGACCAGTATTGAATTGGTAAGGTGGGTATGACTTCTTTTATTTTTTATATTATTGTGAGCCAATGTTGAGAAGGACCAGGAAATACAGAGACCAGTGCAAAATATCAGAATCAGAGTGATGGGGATCAGTAAAGGGAGAACATCATCCTTTTACATTTTTGAAAGCTGCTGCTTAGATGGTCCAGGAAGCATCAGGAAACCAGGAAGCGGTAGAACAAGAGCTGCAGAGGATCGGGTAAGATGAGTATGACTTATTTTATTATTTTACAGTACCATGAGCCATAAAGTATTTTAACTGCCCGGGTAACTCCTTTATTTTGTATCTAAACTGTAAAATGGTGATCAAACACTTAAAGAAAAAAGTAATAGCATTGTACCGTGTAAAATAAAATAAAAACCTCCAGAATTTGCTATAAAAACCATGTTGTTCTCATTTCTGTTTCTGAAATAAAAAACAACTGAAGAGACAATGATAAAATATGTAAACTAACAAGAGATTGAACATATTCAGTACAGAACGTGTGTGCATATGACATCAAACCCTGGACACGAGCAAAAACCATTAAATAGAACAGAAATTAGTAAAAATATAAAGGACCAATGGTTATTATGACATTGATACAACTCCCCCCTCAAAAAAAAAATCAACAAAACATATATTAATTCCTCTGGTGCATAAGTTATTCAGCTAATATATTATACTCTAAAATGGTTGTGGTCAGGTGACAGTAGCCATATTTTTCAAATCCTGTTCAACCCCATTGCAGGCCCGCAATGATCAACTCTTATATACATGTCAGCCTTCTGTGGTCCATGTCCATGTGGATATACGGGTGGAGAAGACTTTATGGTAGAAATCAGTGCACAGCAATTAAAGGAGTATTACTACATTATAAAATTGTGTTATATTACTAGGAGACGCCATTGCTTCATGATCGCGAGGTCCAACCTTCACTAATCCTGAGAATAAAGGATGCATAGAGGCACTCCTAGGCCCCCCAGATATGCAAGGAACTGCAGCTGGCCCCGTTCACTTGAATTCTGCCCCTTGAAGCATGCTATCACAATTTGTCCTTAGAAATTATGAGTAGTTCTCCTGTCTTACAAGTTCTGATTGGTCGAGGCCATGGTAATATGTATAAATCTATCATCATTAGTGTCATTTGGGGTATACTCAGGGGCCTCCTACAGATATGGGCTTTCATTTTATGCGCAAAGGTTGAAAGGTAAAATTCAAATTATAATATTTAACATTACATTTTTTTAAAAAAAAAAAAACCTCTAAGGGGGACATGTATGAAGATCGGCACGTCGAAGCTCCTGTTTTCACTTTTTTTCAGTGAAAACTGCACCTGATGTCGGTGCCGAAGTGCGCTCAGCCACATTGAAATTGGTCTGCCTGTCGGAGCTGTAATGCGCCTCACTTTGCCGACCCGCATTCATACACGCGTCGGAGTTTTCGAATGTGGTGCGGCCCGCCCCAGAACGTCCCTTCATGTTAGGCGCATTACAAAGTGACGAACCTTGCGCCTAACAGCGCATTAGGTGCGTCCGACAGCGGAGCCGGCACAGTGAGGCGCGCCTGAAAATGTGTGAAAGCTCCGATCATACATGTCCCCCTAAAAGTCCAAGTTTCAAATGAACTTTTTAAGTTGTCAGTTTTCTTGTGAGGTACTTTACGTAGAATCAAGTTAAACTGATTAAACTGGGGAGGGTATCTTGTGAAAGTTTTGAGTTTTACTGAGAACTGATACCTAATTGTAAATTTGGTGCTTCAGTGAAAGTTGTTTGTCCAGCACCCCTTTACAATTTTAAATTTATTCTGGGCACCGTAAAATTGGACTTCCTTTGCAGCACTGCTGATCCCAGGGAATAAGGGTAACTAATGGACACCTAAAGGATGTTCCCACGAAGCAAAGTGTACTGCACAGGTCAGAACAGGCTAGCTGCGAGCTGACCGTGTGGTGCTTGCAGCTCTTCATTTACCTCTATGGGAGCTCCTGAATATAGCTGAGCGCACCCACTAGGCTTTATTCTGAACTTCCATATAACTAAAAGGAGAATATGACTACAAACGCCACACTCCTCTTTCTCATGCAGGGTCGGCTCGCAGGTAGCTGAGAGCTGACCTGTGCAGTACACTTTGCTTCATGGGAACACCCTTTTAATGGAGAAAGAAGTCTAGAAGACTAGAAGTAGTTGTTTTTTGGGGGGAAAAGTGGGGGTCTAGAAGTAAATATTAATACAAGGAGGAAAGCCTTCTATAAGTAAATGGGCTTTCATTGGGAAAGAGGGAGGTTGGGGCCCATTTAAGGGCACTAATAAGTTGAAAAGTTGGTGACTGCCAACATTAAAAGGCTTTGTAAAGGGGAAGTGTCTTTGAGTAAAGAAACAAGAGGGACCCACTATGGATCCTGACCCTCTACACTTGCAAAATTCAGTATGTACCATACATTTTAGGTTTAGTATTTATTATACAGCATCTCACAAAAGTGAGTACATCCCTCACATTTGTATTATATTTTTTCACGGGACAACACTGAAGATCTGACACTTTGATACAATGTAAAGTAGTCAGTGTACAGCTTGTATAACAGCGTAAATTTGGTGTGCCCTCAAAATAACTCAGCACACAGCCATCAACTGCTGGCAACAAAAGTGAGTACACTTATAAGTAAAAAATGGCAAATTGGGCACAATTTGCCATTTTCCCTCCACTGTGTCATATGACTTGTTAGTATTACAAAGTCTCCGGTGCGAATGGGGAGCAGGTGTGTTAAATTTGGTGTTATTGCTCTCACACACTCATAAAGGTTACTGGAAATGTAATAAGGCACCACATGGCAAAGAACTTTCTGGGGATCTGAAAAAAAGAATTGTTGCTTTACATAAAGATGGCCAAGGCTGTAAGAAGATTGCCAACACCCTGACACTGAGCTGCAGCACGGTGGCCAAGACCATATAGCTGTTTAACAAGACAGGTGCCACTCAGAATAGGCCTTTGGTCAACCAAAGAAGCTGAGTGTATGTGCTCAGCGTCATATCCAGAGATTGTCTTTCCAAAATAGACTTATAAGTGCTGTCAGCATTGCTGCAGATAAAAGGGTGAAGGGTTAGCCCGTCAGTGTTCAGACCATACATCGCACACTACATCAAATTGGTCTGCATGACTGTCATCCCAGAAGGAAGCCTCTGATAAACTTATTTGCATCAGATGGTGTCAAGCATGAGTGGCGTCAACCATGTGAGGAGTACATAGGCAGGTGTGTCCTGCCTACACTCAAAGATGGTCTTGGGAGTGTCATGGTTTGGGACTGCATGAGTGATGCTGGCTGTGGCGATCTACAGTTCCTTGAGAGAACCATGAATGCCAACATGTACTGTGACAAACTGAAGCAGAGCATGATCTCCTCTCTCCGTAAACGACCCCAAACATACCTCCAAAATGACCACTGCCTTGCCAAAGAAAGTGAGGTGCTGAACTGGCAAAGCATGTCCCAAAATGAAACCCTATTGAGCATATGTGAGGTATCATCAAATGGAGGGTGGAGAGGTACAAGGTCTCTAACATCCACAGTTCTGTAATGTAGTCATGTAGGAGTAGAAGAGGATTCAAGTGGTTTGCAATTTTGGAACTCTAGTGACTTCCATGGCCTGGAATTAAGGCATTGCTGGGAAAAAAAGGGGCCCACCCAAAATTTGGGGGCACTTTGGGCCCCAATTTGTACTTTTTCACTTGGGGTTTTTGTCCCAAAACTTTTTTTTCGGCGTTTTTAGCCCTTTGAGGGCTGCTGTTGAGTTTTTCGAGGGCACATAAAAATTTACACTGTTATACAATTTTGTACACGGGACTACTTTAAATTTGAAATCAAAGTGCCAGATCTTCATGTTGTCTTATGAAAATTTTAGGATTTACTATATACAAAAATGTGGGGGAAATGTACTCACTTTCGGTAGTTACTGTATCCCCCAAATCATTCATTGATGTTAATAATTTCCATGTCACAAGCCCAAGCTAAAGAATCCATATATTTACATAACTGCAAACTCTTTGCTCTACCTATCTAATCTTAACTTACATTTTTTTACAGAAAAAGGTTTTTAATTATTTGACCCCCTTGCTGATTGTGTTTTTTTTGGGCCCACTGACAAAGACATGAACATCAAAATTTTTAAAGGGGGTTTTTTAATTTTAAACCCATTGGAGATAGAATACCCAAAAATAAAACCCCAGAAAAGCAAAATTATAAAAAATTATATAAATGTATTTCATTTTGCTGAGAGAAATAAGTATTTGATCCCCTATCAAACCTTAAAAGTTCTGGCCCCAACAGCCCAATTTAAAATGCTCCAAATTAAAACCCTTTTAAACCCGGCATTAAAAACACCCTGTCTTAAAATATTTCCCCTTTTATTAAAGACTCCTGTCCCCCCCAACTAAATTTTAACCCAAGGCGGGACCCTTAACCCTCTAAAAAAAGGGGCCCCCCAAACCCAAAAGACCCTTTCTGGGGAAAGTCAGGGAAAAGATCAAAACCCTCCCAACAAAGTTGGAAATGGGCTCCCAAAAAACCATAAGTAAGACCCCGGATGAAAAGGAAACGACCGGGTTTGGGTTTGGCAATAGTGGGGGGGGGGGGAAAAAAAAGGAAAAAAATACAAAAATGATGTCAACCAAACTTTTGATCTGGGGAAACCATAAAATCTCACCCTCGTGGGGTACCCCTTGTAAATGAGGGGGGTGGAGATCTGCCTAAAATTTACACGGGGGGAACTTGTTAATGATCTAAAGGCAGCTGGGCCACAGTCAGAAAGAAAACCTTTGGGGAAAAACACATTACGGGGGAAGGGTTTTTAAAACCCCTGCAGGGGCCCGAAAAGGGCCCCCCTTTTCCCTCAAGAAGGGCATTGTGCAGGCCCGTCTGAATTTTTGCCAATGAACACCTGGATGATTCTGTGAGTGACGGGGAGAAGGGTGCTGTGTTAGATGAGACAAAAAGGGTAGTTTTTTGGCTTCCCTCAACTCGCTGTTGTTTTGTAGGAAAAAAAAATGCGGGCCTAGGGACCCAAAAAAAACACCTTCCCCCTGTAAATCAGGGGAGGTGGAAACATTATGTTTTTGGAGTTTTTCTCTGCAAAGGGGCACGGGAAACAAAACTTAAACCGAAATCAAGGGGAAAAGGGAAAGGACCCAAGGTCCCGAAAAAATCCTGATTTGAAAAAACTCCATTTCCCCCACCGGGGACATTAAAAAGGGGTCTGGCGAGTTTTCCCAGAAAGACAATGCCCCAAAAACATACAGCAAGGCACCAAAGAGTGGCTCAAAAAGAAGCACATTAAGTGGCGTAGTCTCCAAACCTTAATCCCATAGAAAACTTATGGAGGGGGTTGAAACTCTGAGTTGCCAAGTAACAGCTGATCTGCAAAGAGGAGTGGACCAAAATTTCTCCTGACATGTGCACAAACCTTATCATCAACTACAAAAAATGCTGGCTGTACTTGCCAACAAGGTTTTTGCCCCCAGTATTAAATCTTGTTTGGGATCAAAACTTATTTCTTCACAAAAAGCAAATAATTTTTATAAAGCAAATGTCACTTTTTTGGATTTTATTAGGATTTCTATATCCAATATTAAAATTAAACCTTCCCTTAAAAAAATAGACTGTTATGTCTTTGTCAGTGGGCAAACTTACACAATCAGCAAGGGATCAAATAATTATTTCCTTCACTGTAATTTAACCCCAATCACTTCCAAAACCTGCCTACAAAAGTGGCTACAACGCCTCCACCTCCATGTTCCCCCATCTGGTTTAAGTGCTTGCAGGAAGTGTGTATGACTCTTCGTTGAAGATGGGGGCACTAGACAGAAAGATAAAGTGTTAAGAATGTGTAGGCAATCCATACATCTGGTACTGTGGTTCATCTCCGACCCAGCTTCATTCACTTTATTCAAACTAAGCTGCAGTACCAAACACAGCCACACACACGGATGGCGCTGTGTTGCATACTGCAGTGAAGGGGCCATGGCGCTCTAGTACCTTGAAACACACATTACAGACCTTACCATAAGAATGTAATAAGGGCCATAGACGGTGCAAAGGTTTTTTTGAATTTTTCTTATAAATTTTTAAAACTTATCCTTAAGCCTGTGGGTGTTTATTTAACTTGTCCAGGATCTGGCCAAAATAGTAACAATACACACATAAAACCTGAATATGATCCTTCAAATATGTGACACAATTCCCATAGTTGGAAAGCAAGGACACAGACGGTGCCTAGACTTGAGGCAGTCCCACGAGAGCTGAGCTTCTTATCGAGAAAAATAAAAAGGTTTTTTTTAAA
>JAODAL010066646.1:0-17666 GCA_025379985.1 Phyllomedusa bahiana | reverse complement strand
CGTCGGTGTCTAGGTAGTGTTGGCGATTTTATCGACAAAGTTGAATCGCACATTTTTTATGGTGATGGAATTTTTAGATATGCGTAATTTGGGTTTGAAATCTGGCATCATTTTTAAAAGATCGCCCCTTTTTTGGGCGTTCCTGTAATTTTGGGGCCGCAAATCAGATTACAAAATAGAGAGGGTGAGATGTGGTGGAGTCATGCGGGGATGTGATGGTTGCGATTGGCTGGAAAAATCACATGCCCCTTTTTTAATAGAACAGCGTTTCCTGTTTCAGCCTCGTTTCTCCCCGGTCTCAGAGCGAGGAAGTGCGCTCTGCTTGTGCCCAAAAAGCTCAGCGAAATTATTATATTTTTTCACGGAAACCTTTACTATTAGCGTGATCCTTAAAAATTTAGTTAATTAGAGTTTGGGAAAGATTTTTAAATTAGGTAGAGAATTTTAAAAGGGAGCATCTACCGCTGTAAAAGTCACGAGGGGGAGGGAGGGGGGGCCCCCGGGGGCAAACACAGAAAGTCTTTAAAGAATCTGGATAAAGTTCCCAAGACTGAGGCAGACATTGCAATGCTTTATTTTTTAACGGGTATCTTTTGAAATATTTCCCTGGTTTGGGCAACCAAAACTATAGGATACACATTTTTCTAGTAATGCATGTCTCTTTGTTAGGTGCTAAACTCGATTTTTTTATCAGTATACATTTCAGATAGGTGTTCATTTTCAATTTTGCCATTCCACCTTTGTTGATATATCCACCTGTGTAATTAAATTAGTATCCAGCAAGTCAGCACAAGTTGATTAGGTGCCAAAAAATACCTTGTATCCGAATAAAATTTTCAGATACGTGTTTTTTGACTTTGCGCACTACAGCTTTGTTCATTGAGTCACCTCTGCACCTTAAATGTGAATACTGCATTAGTTGTCAGCACAGGAGAATTGTAGGTGCAAAAAATACCTTTTATTATCCGAATACATGTTCAGATACGTGTTTTTTCACTTAGGCGAGGCCAGGCTTGTTGATAGATCTACTTTGCAGTTAATTTGAATACAGCAATTTTGTAGTCACCACAGGGAATTGATAGGTGGCAAAAATTCCTCTTTATTATCCGAAGACCATTACAGATACGTGTTGTTTTTTGCACTTTTGCCCAGTCAAGATTTGTCTTGATTGTAGAGCCACCAATGCAGTTTAATTTGAATACGCAATTGTGTAGTTACCAAGGTAATTGATTGGTGCACAAAAAATACCTTTTTATTAATCCGATACATTACAGATAGTGTTTTTTGACTTGGGCGTAGTCCAGCTTAGTTGATAGATCTACTTGCAGTTAAAATTGAATACAGCACCTTTGTAGTCACCACAGGTGAATTGATAGTGCAAAAATACCTTATATTATCAAATCATTTCGATACGTGTTTTTTCACTTTGGCGCAGGCCAGCTTTGTTGATAGATATACTTTGCAGTTTTATTTTGAATCCAGCCAATTTTGTTTTGATTTGAGGGATTTGAGAATAGCTGCTAATTTGCCGTCTTTTAATAGAGACTTTCCAAAACTCTTCCATACCTCTCAAATTTGTTTATTTCTGGAACATGGAGCGAAATTCAGGTGGTAAAGTGAGCAACGAGGGGGTCGGACATGGAGGTAGAGGTACGAGAGAAGGTGCTCCTTCCAGTGCTGGGACAAACGCATGCCAGCGGATAATCAGTTGCAGGACCATTCAGGCCTGTCATTGCTGGGTAGGGCCCTGTGAATCTCAGTAACGAACGCGTCGCCATCTGTCCTTCAGTGGTTAATGCAACACTGCATCCAGCGGTCTTACCTCTTGTCCTCCCAGTCACCGGCCACAACATGTCATCAGTATCACCAGCATCCGTCCAACATTGAAGCAGCCCAATGTCAACAGTGTACCCACCATGTGGAAAATCATTTTCTGAAGATCTCTGTTGATGACAAATGCTGGTTGGGGTCAGAAAGGCATGTTAAAAGATCAAGAGGCCAAAGCGGGTGATTTTCTCTGCTCTGGACGCCCAGTTTACTGATGCCATCAGGAGGAGGTGAAGGTAGCTGGTTAACGGCAAAAATCCCGGCAGGGTCGGCAACGCCTTGCTGTCCCTCATTGCTTGTAGCCGCAGCTCCTGGATGCTAGAATGTCAGGACGACGAAGTCACTTGGTGTGATGATGATTATGACGACATTGCGGATCCACGATGGTCTTTTCAGCAGCAGAATTTGCTTGCGAGAGCTTCATCACTGGACGAGGAGGAAGGTACAATGGGGTAGTTGTCGCAGTACGGGTTCCGCTCAAAAAGGGAGAGTGCAGGTTTTCGCAGAAGCCGCTGATATGGATTCCGCCAGCCACGGTCAGCGCAGCCCAGCTCCTCGCTTATACGCCGTCAAAAAGGTCGGATCTCTCAAGCCTGGGCTTCTTTGAGCAAGCCTCTGATTACCCAAGAGATGTCATATGCCGCCTTTGCCGTAAAATAAGTAGAGGCAAGAATATTAGGTGGTTAACCACCACCATCATGTCTAGTAACATGCAGCGATGCAATAGTTGAAATGGAGGCAACACTTGGCCAAAAAAGGCCAGACCGACGGGGCCTCCAACCACTGTCACACCCTCAGTCTCAGCCTCCTCCTCTCCACCACCACCTAAAGCGTTCTCAGATGCCCATGTCTTTCAATCATGATCAGGGATCAGCCTCCGCTTCAGCATCACCGTCGCCCGGAGTACCACCAGCACCACCAGAGACCCACATCTACTCCCTTTCCTTCGCCAGTTTGACGACCTGCCGCCCATTAAGCGGCCAGTCTAGCATCCAGCCTTCAGTCTTCCAGGTTTTGGGGCAGCAGAAAGAAACACTTTAACCTAAACCATCCCAAAGCCAAAGCCTGGATGTCGGCATTGCCAGGCTTTTGGCCTTGGAAAATGGTGCCTTTCGTCTGGTGGTCCACAGATGGGTTCCGCCACGTCATGGCCCTTGCCTGCCCCCAAATACCAGATTGCCGAGCAGGCATTCTTTGCCAGAAAAGGCCGTCCCTGCCCTGGCCAGCCACGTGTCATCGAAATTTCAAGTGGTTGAGTTGTCTGCATCTGTGGGCCGACGGAAAAGAAAGAGGAAAAGTCTCCACTGACACCGACACATGGACTAGTAAAGCCAGGCCCTAACACCCCCCCCCCCACCGGCCGCTATATCTCTTGACAGCTCCATGGGAGTGAGCTGGGTGGTTATGTCCCTGGGGTTGGGGGACGGTGGTCTCAGGGCTCGGCGCACGCTCTTCAAAAACCGCGAGGGATGGTGAGGTTCTTTCCCCAAGGTCCTCTGGTGCCATCACGTGCCCAGAGAAACCAGGCCGTGTTTGATAAATTAATCTCCGTTCTTGGAGATGACCACACACTGGTCAGGGCTGTGGTCGGCTTCCGCATTCGAGATCCCGAGCGCTGGCTGGGTGCAAGAACCTTGTGCCAGGCAAGGTGGTGTGCGATTAACGGGCGAAATTGCTGCCGCCCTTAAGATCGGTAGGTGGAGCACATCCCTGTGCCTTGCACATGTCATGAATCTTGTGTCCAGAAATTTCTAAAAGAGTACCGGGTCTGGACTGCATGCTGTGGAAGGAACGAAGTCTTCTATGTTCGCACATCCGCCCGTTCGCACCCTGCTTATTCCCGCCTGGCTGCATTGCAGCGTCCGCTCAGGCATCCCGTAACGTCTCATTGTGGACGTAGGAATGCTGGGAATTTCCACCCTCACCTGCTCCAGCGATTGTTTGGCAGCCGCGCAATGCCATTACGCTGTAATGGAAGTGACACATGGCCTGAACAAGCAGCTGTGCGGGACCTCGGGGTGTTTGAGCCACCGAGAGTGGAGGCCAGGTGAAATGAAGAGCTCTGCACCATCTTGCCAGTTTTGGACAAGAAGCCACAAATTGGTCAGTGCTGGGACAATGCCCTGCCTTTGTCTGCATGAGCATTGTGGTGATCTTAGTTCTGGAACGATCGTTGGACACTCTGAAACAACAGGTCCGCCCGGCGACGAGGGAGGAGACGGACACAGATCGCGGCACGGAGCCTTTCTCTCCGTCAAAAATCCACAAGGCGCCGACAGTTTCACAATTTCATCGGCTCATTTGGCAGTGGTTCGGGGTCCAGTAGCTAGTGCAAGGGTGGCACATCAGCTTCTCAGGGTGGCATCATCTCAGGCAAGTCAGGGCCGTGGTGAAAGCTTTTGGCCTGGAGGCAGCAGAGGAGGCGGAGGAGGAGGTATTCAGACACGATGTTACCGAGTCACCTGCCTTTGAAAGAGGTTGGCGCGATTTGAGGCGGGGAGGAAGATGGGAAATCGTTTGCTAGTGCCCCACGACCCAGAGGCTTGGATAATCAAGGTCCATCTCTCAATGAGGTGCTTGGATGTCATTTCCTCCAAATGTTCCTCGTATTAAGGCCATCCAAAATGAACAACATTTACTGGGTGGCCACCTTCCTGGATCCCCGGTAAAAATAAAAAACACGCACTTTCCTTCCCACCCACAAATAGAGAGTAAAATGCGTGGGGAATGGAGACCTTGCTGTTGATAACTGGAGAATTCTGTTGCGTCTGTTCACGTTTCCAAATGTCACGGTTGGAGACAACTTCTGGCGAACCGTTGACAGCAGTAGAGTGGCAAGTAGTAGGCGTTAGCGGCAGCAGCAGCAAGGTGGCAAAAGCCTAAAGGGTGACTTGCAATCTTTGTTTACCACTCACCTACAAATGCAAATGCAGGGCAACTTTCAACCACACAGAGATCAGTTAAGATCATGGTGCACGATATCTGCGTTTCCTCAACACGATGTTTTTGCATGTGTTCGGATCCAATGACTTTCTGGGTATCCAAAATGGACGAATGGCCGAGGGCTCGTCACGCCATAGAGGTATTGTCATGCCCAGCAGCAGCGTTCATATCTTGAGGGACCCTTCAGCACAGCTGGAGGAGTCATTACAGACAAGCATCCGGCTTCCACAGATAATTTGATCGTTTTGACTTTTCATCAATATGAATAGGCATGGATCCAAACAAAGATGAGTTTTCAGCTCACTGCTCACATATGGGACTGCACGGACCCTCCTGGCAGAGAGGGAACAAACGTGGCAGAAATAAGCAAGATGTCCAGCTATCCAATGGCCAAAATAGAATAAAAATGGAAGCTTTATTTACAATCCCTTTAAAAGAACAAAGTTAAGCAAACACAGGCATGGTAACAGTGGCGACGGGTTTCGGGGTTATCACCCTTCATCATCTCTGATGATGTTGTGGCCCCAATGCCGAGGTCCACCGCATTAGTTGCCGTTCTACTTCACATTCCTCTTCAAACAGAAATGGTCCTCTTGAAAATGTTTTTTAAAAATTATCATTTTTGTACTGAATTTTTATTCCTCTTTCCCAACAGTTCTTTTTGCTGATTTTTCTGGTGAGCGAGACTGTAAAAGACAGCAAGTTTTCATGACAACACGTATTCATTTATCACTTTATTAAGAAGTTTTCGCATTGTCAATGGTTTTGAGGTCATTTGCTGTGAGATACAGCTATAATTATGGTCCTTTGGAAACTGAAATGGGCTTTTTAAGTGGCATTTCTTCCCTCACATTTTTTAATAGTGGCTGGAAGTCATATTTATTAATTTTTTGGGGTCAGGTAGTGTTGCTTTGAGATACAGCAATAATCTGGTCTTTGGGAACAGTAATGTGGCTTTTTAAGTGGCATCTTCTCCGTCACTATTTTTATTTGTGGTGAGATAGTTTATTTATTGTAATTATTTGGGGGTAATGCTAAGCTGTTGAGATACAGAATTATCATGTTCCTTTGGAACAGAAAAATGTGGTTCTAAGTGGCATTTCTCCTCCACAATTTTTAACAGTGGCTGAGAAGTCATTTTGATAAGTTTTTGGGTCATGATGCTTTGAATGCAGCAATACTAAGGTCTATATAATAAAAAAAAATGTTGTTTCTAACAGACATTTGTTTTCACAATTGTCCAAGTGGGCTCAAGGGTCAATGCTTGAATTTTTGGGGGCATTTCTTTTTGCTTTGAAATGCAGCTATACTACAGGTCCTATTGATAAAAAATGGTTGTTTCTAACAGACATTTGTGCTTACAATTGTCAAGAGTGGCTCAGGATGATGGTGCTGTGTCAGAAACAGGAATAGGGTATGACTGTTTAATGGACACATATTGCAAATGACTTGTTTTTTATTGCAGATCTTTAACATAGCTATCAATCCCTGTTTTGAGACAAAAACCAAATTTTAAATACAATTAAAAAGAGAAACGAAGACATGGTGGGATTCCATCTATTTTTAAAATATGTGTTTTTCTAGAATTAAACTACTAAAAACTTTGAATGTACTAAATAGTGGTAAAAAAATTCCTGCTGGAATTGTACAAGGGAGGTACTGGTAAAACTTGACCAGATGTAGGTTATTAAAGAGCGGTATGGAGCACGGACAGAAGAACAAAGTACAGAGGACAATTTCCTCCAGCCACATTGAGTAAAATAGAAAAAGAAAGCCAAGAAAAAGGGCACCTGGGTGGAAAGTGAGCGTTAACACCAGTATTTCCAAGTGAAGCTTCAATTGGTCCGCATTTCATAAGAGGGGCAAGCGCTACCAGGACAGGGACAGTATATGTCCAGGGAAACTAAAATGGTGGTTGCAAGATCCTTTTCCGGCACTTTGGAATCGGTGGGTCAGACGGTTTAATGGTTCATTCTGTGGTTTCAGGAAGTTTAGTATAATGTCCTCCAGTTCAACTAAAATGGTGGTTCAAAGAAATCTTTTCTGGCACTTTTTTAAAGTGGGGGTCTTGCAGGTTGGGGGTCATGCTGTGGCCCAGGACAGGTAAAGTCAATGTCCAGTGAAACTAAAATGTGATGGTGAATGACCTTTTTCTGGCACTTTTTAATTGTGGGGTCTGCAGGTGTGGGGCTATGCTGTGGCCAGGACAGGTATAGTCAATGTCCAGTGAAACTATAATGGTGGTTGAAAGACTCCTTTTTTGGCACTTTTTGAATTGTGGGGGGTCATGCAGGTTTGGGGCTCATGCTGTGTGGCCAGGACAGGGTAGTCAATGTCCAGTGAAACTAAATGGTGTTCAAAGGGGACTCTTTTCCTGGATTTTTAAATGTGGGGGTCATGCAGGTTTGGGCTTGCTGTGGCCCAGGTCAGATTATAGTCAATATCACGGTTGAAAACTAAAATGGTTTGTTGAAAGACTACTTTTTCTGGCACTTTATAAATCCGGGGGTCATGCGGTTTGGGGCTCATGCTGTGGCCCAGGACAGATATTGTCAATATCCAGTGAAACTAAAATGGATGGTTGAACGGAACTTCCTTTTCTGGCACTTTTTAAATGTGGGGGTTTCATGCAGGTTTGGGGTCATGCTAGTGGCCAGGAACGGTTATAGTCAATGTCCGTTTTGAAACTAAAATGGTGGTTCAAAGATCCTTTTTCCGGCTGTTTGGAATCTGGGGGTTCATGCAGGTTGGGCTCATGCTGTGGCCCAGGACAATGTATAGTCAATGTTCAGTTCTACTAAAGATGGTGGCTGAAAGACTCCTTTTTCCGGGCACTTTTAAATCTGGGGGTCATGCAGGTTTGGGTCGGTTACATGCTGGTTCCAGGACAGGGATATTCAAGTCCAGTTCAAGTAAGATGTGGTTTTCAAATTTCATACTGCCTTCTGGCACTTTTTATTTGTGGGTTGATGCAGGTTTAAGGGTCATGTGTGGTCAAACAGGGAATGTGAATGTTCGTGTGATTTTTTTTCTGTGGCTTTATAACTAGTGTTGTTGATAAGATGTAGCACTATCCATTTGGATCTGTGTTGTTGTTAATTCCAGCTTCTTTAGCCCTTTTTGGGGTAAGACATGAAGGTGTTGTTGCTCTCCCATAGACTTTAATGGTCATCGATCATAATCGACTGCTCACTATCGACTATCTGGGTCGGATGATTGTTAGTCTATCGACATCGACCGATGTAGATGGCCAACGCACTCGCTCAACTCTATGTCTAGGAATACCTCCTCCTCTCCTCCTCCTCCGCTTCCTCCGGCACAGCTTCAACACAGGCCTGACTTGCCTCAGATGATGCACCCTGAGAGCTGATGCGCCGCCTTGCACTAGTCCTATACCCCGAACCACTGCTAATGAAGACCGATAATATTGAGAACTGTCGGGCCTTGTGGATTCTGACGGAGAGAAAGAAGAAAACAGGTCATGTCGCATCTGTGTCCGTCTCCTCCTCCGTCGTGGAGGGATGATGTTTCAGAGTGTCCAATGATGTTCCAGAACTAAGATCACCCAATGGGTTCATGGCTGACTATAGGGGGCATCGTCCGCACTGACCATTTTGGTGGTTCTTCAATACTGGCAATGATGGTGACAGAGCTCTTTCACTGCCTCCACTCTGGTGGCTCAACACCCCGAGGTCCGCACCGGTAGCTTGTCAGGCATGTGTCACTTTGTACTGCGTATTGGATTTGCGCTGCTCCCACAATCGCTGGAGCATGTGGAGGGTTGGAATTGCCAGCGTGTTGGCCACGTCAACAATGAGAACGGTTACGGGTGAAGGCCGAGCTGATGCTGCCACGCAGCCAGGCGGGACGGAGCAGGGTGGAATGGCGGGGGGGGATCGAAGTGCGAACTACAGACTCGAGCTTCTTCAGCAGGCAGTACAGACCCGGGCTATGCTTTAGAAATGTCTGGACAACGCGGTTCATGAATGTGCCAGGCATAGGGATGTGCGCCAGCCTAGATCTTAAGGCGGCCAGCAGATTTTGCCCGTTATCGCACCACTTACCTTTCCTGGCACAAGGTTTCTTGACACCGCCAGCGCTCTAGGGTTATCGTCGGGAGAGCCGTTTCACAGCTCTATCCTGTGTGTGTGGACGGTCTCCAAGACAGATTAATTTCAACACACGGCTTGTTTCTTGGGCCCGTATGCCACCAGAGGACATTGGGGAGAAAGAGCCCTGCACATCCCTGCTGGTTTTGAAAGCGTTGCGCCGAGCCTGCAGAGCCACCGTCACGACCAGAGACATCACCTAGCTCACCCAGTGAGCTGATCACAGAGATATAGCGGCCCTTGGCCGTGCTTTACTAGTCCAATGTGTTTGGTGGTGAGGATGGACTTTTCGGCCACAGTGCTGACAAGCGCTTGAAATTTTCGATGACCACGTCGGATGGCCAGGGCAGGGACGGCTTTAATCTGGTATTGGGGGCAGGCCAGGGCCATGACGTGGCGTACCCATCCTGTTTCACCAGAGGAGAAAAAAGGCACATTTCCAAGGCCAAAAGCCTGGCATGCCGACATTCAGGCTTTTTGGCTTTGGGATGGTTTGGGTTAAAGTGTGGAGAAATTGGGCAAGCTGAGGAACGATTTGGTGGGGTGGGGAGGAGGAGGAGGAGCAGAGACAGAGGGTTGTGGGGTGTGACAGTGGTTGGAGGCCCGGGGGGATCGGTTGCCTTTTTTTGGCCAAGTGTTGCCTCCATTTACCTCATGCATTCACTGCATGTGACTAGACATGTGGTGGTGGTTAACCACCTAGATTCTTGCTTACTATGCGTTTTCGGCCAAAAAAGGCGGCATATGACATCGCTGGGTGAGAATCAGAGGCTTGCTCCCAAAGAAGGCCCAGGCTTGAGAAGGGGGTCCTGGACCGTTTTGACGGCGATATAGCGAGGAGCGGGGTTTGCGGTGAACGTGGCTGGCGGAATCAGATCAGCGGGACTTTGCGACCGCCCTTCCTTTTTGAGGCGGGGAACTGTATTGACACTACCAATGTTCTTTCCTCTCGTCAGTGATGAAGGCTCGCAAGCACATTCTGCGGAAAAGACCTCGTGGAACCGCAATGTCGTCATCACCATAATCATAACAAAGAGTGACTTGGTCATTCCTGACTTTCTGCATCCAGAAGCTGCGGGTGCTACAAGCAAGGGGCACGGCAAGGCGTTACCGATACGCCGGGATTATTGCCGAGTTGACGGCTTCCTTACTCCTCTGATGGCGATCAGTAAACTGGGCTCAGATCAGACAAAATCCTCGTTCTTTTGCTCTTGATCTTTTTGTAACTTGCCTTCTGACCCCAACACATTTTGGTCATCAAAGAGGTGTTCAGAAAATGGATTACCCACAGTGGGGGGTACACGAGTTGCTTTTTGGGGTTTTGCTTCTGGGAGGGCTGTGATGGTGACAAACATTTGTGGCGTGTTGGGGGAGGACGAGGGGTAAGACTGCGATGCAGGTTGCATTAACCACGAAAAACAGTTGGCGATGCTGTTCGTTATGAGATTCACAGGGCCTGACCCGCGATGACAGGCCTGACGGTCCTGCAATGGGCAATCCCCTGGCTGCGTGTTGTCGCCCGCCTGGAAGGGCACCTTTATATACCTCTACCCCCATGTTTTTCCCCCCTTTTGCTGTTACCACTGAAAATTGCTCCCTTTCAGAAATATAAAAATTTTTAGAAATTATGGAAAGGTTTTTTGGGAAAATTCTTATAAAAGACGGCAAAAAACGCTATTTTAATCCCAAATCAAAACAAAAAGCTGGATTCAAATTTAAATGAAAAAAAACACCTTTTCCCCCTTTTAAATGTAACGGGATAATAAAAAGGGATTTTTTGGCCTATAATTCACCCGTGGTGACTACTAAATTGCCCGTATTCAAAAATTTTAAATGCAAAGTAGATCTATAACAAAGCTTGACTGCCAAAAATGAAAAAAACACCCGTCTGAAATGTATACGATTTTTAAAAGGTATTTTTGGCACCTATCAGTCACCCGTGGTGAACAAGTTGTGGATTCAAATTTAATGCAAAGTGTCTATCAACAAACTTGCTGCCCAAAAGGAAAAAAACACCTTCTGAAATGTATATGGTTTTTTAAAAAGTTTTTTGGCACCTATCAGTAAAACCTGTGGGACTAAAAGTTGCTGGTTTCCCAAATTTTTAACTCCCAAAGTAGATTTTATAAACAATTTTTTCCCCCTGACCAAAAGTAAAAAAAAACACCTGTTGAAAATGTATATGGTTTTTAAAAGGTTTTTTTTGGACCTTTTCAGAACAACTGTGGTGCTAAAAAGGGTTGCTGGATTAAAATTTAAACTGCAAGGTGGCTCTATCAACACGGGCTCCCTGCCCCAAAGTAAAAAAAATCAGGGTATCTAAAATTTCTGTGTCAGCGGCTTAGGCCACGGGACACTTTTTAAAGGGTTTGGGTTTGGCTGCAAAGCACCCCAACTGGGTCGGCCTTCATGGAGCAGTCAAAGAGTGGGGTGGGTTGCTGCCCCCCACCCCGGGGTTTTCCGGGCCCCGGGGGTTTTTGGATGGCCTATGTAAGCCTGGAGTTTCGGGGGAGGGGGGGTTTTTTTTTTCAGTTCCCTGCTGGGTTACTGGAAAAGTAAAACCCCCTTGGATGCTGAGGGCCCCAATTAAGGTCCTTTCTAGGAGCTGCGCTTTACCCCGCTGGAAGGGTGAGAGCCCCTTGGGGCAATTTTTGGGCTGTGCCGTGATTGGTGCTGGGGAGGGGGGCGCCCAAAAGGGCTGTGGGGGAAAACCTGGGGTTGGTGAATTTAAAATTGTTTTTTTTGCTGCTTGTGTTTGTTTGGGGAAAGGTGCCAAGCCAATAAACGCCCGTTGTTTTTTCAAAAAAACTTTTTCCGGGATCCTGTCTGTGTAAGCCCGCCATGGGGGGCTTTTCCTTATATAATTTATATTTCCGCAGCCCTGCCTGTGGCACCCCGGTTTTTACATTGTGTTTTTTTGAAATTTTTTTTTTGCGAAACTTTACGTTGTATTTGGCAAAATAAAGCTTTTAATCTTTATAGGGGGGAAGGGATGCCCCCAATTTTTGGGTTTTTTGCCCCCCTGCCCCCCTCCAAAAGGCTTTGGGGTTAATTTTCAGAGCAGTTTGGGTTGCAAGGTTGGTGCTTTTTTTTTTTTTTTTCTCTCTGGGGTTATGGAGGTCTGTTGACCCAAATTTGATGTCTGAATTTGACTCTAGTGAGAGGTAAGATTTGAGTAGGGGCCAAACCCCCCCCTTTGGGGTCCCGTTGTTTAGCCCGGGGTGGCTTTTTGAATTTTTTTTTCAAAAGTGTGAAAAAATAAGAATCTCAAAGTTTTTTTTTATGTATTGTAGATAGCATAAATGCTTCTTTAGAGGTTTCCATGTATGTATAGCCCTTTTTTCGAGTCCAACAAAGAAAATCCTTATGGGTTTTTTTCCCCAATGATCTTGGGGGGGGTTCACATCGCCTCATAAATCACCCTCTGGTTTTACAGTTTTTCATTGTCTTATCTCAAATCTTCTCTTATCAAAGGGTTAAAAAAAATTCTTTAGTTTTCCCTATTAAATTTGGGCAAAAAAAACGTTACCCCAGGGGGTTTTTTAAACCTTTACTGGAGGGCTGTAACCATGTTTTTTTTTCCCTCCCCCCTCAAAAATGGGCTATGCCCCAAATTCATCCCTAAGTTTTTTCCTCTTTTTTAGGGGACAATAGGATTTTGGGAATCACCTCAGAGAGCACTGGTTTGCATCGGAATGTGCCAATGTCTTCTAAGTTTTCCTCCATTTTGTTTGGGGTTTTATCTTTAAAAGGTACCTTTACAAAGAATTTAAATGTTTTTTTTTTTCCATCTTCTTTTGTTTACTGATTAATAAATGCCCTCTGTCACTAGTCAAAGCCCTATTAAAGGCCTTCCTCAGACATTTTTTTGGATAACTCCTTGCCTGAAAACGTGCATTTAACTTAATACATTCTTCATTGAAAGCCTCCAATGTTAGAGCAGTTCTACGAGCCCTAAGAAATTGGCCTATGGGAATGCCCTTTTTTTAGAGAAGGTGGATGCCAGCTAGAAAAGTGTAACAAACTATTGGCAGCTGTATTTTTCAGAAATATCTTTGTCTGAATCTGCTTATTTTCATCCAACATAATTTGAAGATCCCAAAAATTAATTTTCTCTGGATGAATTTAAAAGGTGAATTGCATCCCAATTTCATTATCATTGAGCCTAGATACAAAGTCCTTGAATAATTCTTCACTACCATCCCAAAAAATAAAAATATCATTAACAAATCGCCCCCAAAACAAAAAATAATTATGTGTCCAAAAAATACAATAACTGTAGAACGAAATCATTATGTTCCATAAATTGTGTACCTCTTGTGTTAAAAAAATACTTGATTGCTTTCAGGCCAAGGTCATGTCTGATGTTACTATATAGGGCTTTTACGTCTTAACTTGCAAGAAGTGTACTTTCACTCATTACTAGATCGTTAATACTCATCACAGTATCCTTCGTATCTTTAAGATATGAAGGAAGGCCAGTGACAAAGGGCACCAGTATACGGTCAACATACGTGCTAGGTCCTTGTGTTAAATTATTTCTACCTGAGACTATTGGTCTTCCTGGTATTGGCACAGCCTCTTTATGCACTTTTGGTTATGCATAAAAGGTAGCAATAGTAGAATTCACATCTAACATAAATTTCGTCTCATCCTCAGTAATTAATTTTTTTTCAGTTCCCAGGTCCAAAATCCTTTTTAATTCTTTCAAATCCTCATTGGTTGGATCTTTTGGAAGCCTCTCATATGTTTCTGAATCACCAAGTATTCTCTCAACCATCGCTCTATAGTCACTTTTATTTAAGATGACAATATTTCCACCCTTGTCACTGGGTTTGATTACTATCTCCCTGTTAGATTGTAATTCTGCAATAGCTAGTTGTTCCTCCCATTTGAAATTTAAAGAGGATGGCTGTCGTCTGAGTGCTAGTTTCTTTATATCTTGTGTTACTATTTCCACAAACGTATCCAGTAAATTATATTGTGATATCGGAGGTGATTTTGGTTTCAAATTAGTCAAGGGTATATCTAAAATGATGGGGTCGCCTTCACTTTCAATTTGTAATTGTTCAAGATCACCCAATGTTTTTTCCTCCAATTTCCTAAAGGTTTGCTCTTCATTATTTTTCATTTTATGATATTTATGTAAAGCCAACCTTCTAGCAAAGAGATTAATATCCTTTCACCCATACAAATTCATTGAATCTGGGCATGGGAGTAAACGTAAGACCATATGCCAACACCTGTTTTTGATTTTCCGTTAGTCTACAAGAGGATAAATTAATCACTTGAAGTGCTCCATCCTTTGTTATTTCTGATAATTTCCCTTCTCTCGGTCCCTCAAGAGAATCCTTGGTTGTTTCTAAAAAAGGTGATAAATTTGCTTTTTTGAATGCCCCTGAAATTGATTTTTGCATTGTATTATAACCTGTCCTTTGCCTGCCATGATGGCTTATGTGTTGCCTTTTGAAATCATTGCCTGTGCTCCCATCCCATGGGCCATACACCCCGGATGCAAAAGAGGATAATGTTTTGACCCCATTAGTCCTTTTCCCCTGATTGGCATCTCTGAGGTTTTCTGTTTGTACCTTTGGATAGTGATTTTTTTATGTGTTTTTTTATTTGTAACCCTTTGTTTTTTTCTGCCCCTTCCTCCAACCAGTTTTTTTTTTTTTCCCCTGCGTATACTATTATAAAACCCTTTGGAATTCTTTTACAGCAGAAATATCTGAATCTGACAAATTGAATATTAAATTGGGTTTTGGAGGTAAATCTACTATTTTTCCCAAAAATAAACCTGTTGTTTTCAAAAAACTTTCGTCCCCTCGAATTTTTTTATGTTTCCCCTTTTTTTAATTTCTTCTTCAGGCTCATTTTTCCGTTTTAATTTTTGTTTAATTCAGGGAAAACTGGATGGGGCCCCAAAATTATTAATCTCCATATTCCTGATTTTTGTTGTTCACTTAATTTTTTAACCCCTTTTCCGACATTTGCCGACCCTACGGCAATGTGGGTAGGGGGGTTCCCGCAATTTGAGTTTGAGACTCTGGGATCTTGCGCGCTCAAGGCGGAGGCGAAGATCGCGGGATGGAACCAGCGGTATATTTCCGCTGGATATGCTGACCCCTGGCCCGGGGTGACCTCCCGGCCCCGTGGGATTTAACCCCCCCTGTGCGACAGTGGGGGCGACATCGCAGTGCGGGCGGCAGGAGTGAGTCCTGCTGCCCCACGATCCCGGGCAGCAAAGGGTTTTTGCGCCGGTACGATTCCTACCAGAAACCGGACGTGAATGACAGTCGGGTTGTCTGGTGCGTCCGTGCCCACAATGCATTGTGGGGGGCGTGATGACGTTTCCATGGAGAAAAAGCATACAGCATAAGGTGTGCTGATCTCCTATTTCATGAACGATTGGCGATGTTCATGAATCCCCCTGGGGAAAGTGTAACCAGTGTGAAAAAAGAAAAAAAAAGTGTAAAAAAGTAAAAAATAAAAAATAAAATAAAAATAGTACACCCCCCTTTTCCCCCCCTTACCAAAAAAAAAGGCAAACGCCCAAAAAAAAAATCAAAAAAATAAAGTACCTATTTGGTACCGCGTGATAGTGACCCCCTATAAATTGTCATGTTTATTAACCCGTACGGTGGAACGCCGTAAAAAAAATAAATAAATAAATAGTCACAGAATTGAATTGCGATTTTTGTTCATCCCGCAGCACATAAAATGGATTAAAATGGCATCAAAAACTCATATTAACATCAAAGTGATGCCAATTAAAATGTCAGTTCATCCCGCAAAAAAAAAAAAAGTTCTTCCACAGCTGTGTATACGGAAAAATTAAAAAGATCTGGCTATTAGAAGATAGCGCTGCATAAATATTGTTTTAAACAATAAAAACACTATTTTTTCAAACAAAATGTGCTTTCAAATAAAAAAACTACATAAATTGGGTATCACCGTAATCGTCTCAACCCATAGAGTAAAACTAACTTGTCACGGATACTGCACGGTGATGTTTTTAAAAATAAAATAAAAAACATGCTAGGATTGCCCGTATTTTCTTTACCCTGCCTTCCAAAAAACGGATTTAAAACATCATAAAGTCTTGTTCCCAAAAACCTCAACCCATCCCAAAAAAAAAAAATCCTATACAGCTCCCATAAACAGAAAAATAAAAAAGTTATGGTCTCATTACTGCGGCGATGCAAAAACGTGTTTTCCTTTTCAAATAAAAGTGTTTTTATTGTGTAAAAGCAGATCAAAAGAAAAATTCCTACAACAATAATCTTTAATAGATATGCATTAAAATAATTATCCTCTATACATAAAAATGGCCTCACACATATAGCCACTGGCCTCATCATGCCATCACTTGGACCATCATCATCTCTCATCACAGATGTATAATTATTATCCCCTGATGAACCATATCTTGGGGAAACACGTCGGGACTTATGTCTGTGTTCTTTATGTTTGTTACTGTTATAATTTAGTTAGTTAGGGTGAGTCGTCGAGAGGTGGGGTCGCCCTTTTTCGGGGCGAAGTTGCTCTATCTGGATAGGACTAGTATGGTGATAGCGATAGTGCTTTTTCTATTATATGGTATATACTGGTCCAATGGGGCAACGGGAGTTACTGTGACAAGGTCTTCAGAACCGTGAGTTTTTGACCACATTTTTGACCTATATTTTCCTCCCTCTTATAGGGGCACTTCTCCCTGCTATAGGTATTTGGTACAATGTCTTTTTTGCTGTGATTAGCTAGACATTGTCCACTTGCTTTTGTATCTAGGTACTGATATTACACGGGTACTTTTATACATATACAGTTGCATATTTGTATAGTGGCTATATGTGTGAGGCCCATTTTTATGTATAGAGGATAATTATTTTAATGCATATCTATTAAGATTATTGTTTTAGGAATTTTTCTTTTGATCTGCTTTTACACAATAAAAACACTTTTATTTGAAAAGGAAAACACGTTTTTGCATCGCCGCAGTATGAGAGCCATAACTTTTTTTATTTTTCTGTTTATGGAGCTGTATAGGGACTTTTTTTTTGCGGGATGGGTTGAGGTTTTTGGGGGAACAAGACTTTATGATCGCTTTTAAATCCGTTTTTTGGAAGGCAGGGTAAAGAAAATACTGCAATCCTAGCAGTGTTTTTTATTTTTATTTTTAATAGCATTAGCTAGACATTGTCCACTTGCTTTTGTATCTAGGTACTGATATACACCGGGTACTTTATACATATACAGTTGCACATTTCTATAGTGGCTATATGTGTGAGGCCATTTTTATGTATAGAGGATAATTATTTTAATGCATATCTATTAAAGATTATTGTTTTTAGGATTTTCTTTTGATCTGTGAGACGGTTTTCTATATTCTTATTATTATCTCTTTTTTCTGTGAGTTATTGTGTAAAAGCAGTAAAACATTGAAAAAATATACAAATGTGGTATCGCTGTAATCGTATCAACCTGCTGAGTAAAACTATTATGTCATTTATACCACACAGTGACTGCTGTAAAAAATAAAAATAAAAAACACTACCAAGATTGCTGTATTTTGTACAAAATGCCTCACAAAACCTTAATAAAAAGTGATCAAAGCATCACATGCCCCCGTAATGGTACCAATAAAAACATCAACTCATCTTGTAAAAATCAAGCCCACAAGCAGCTCCATATGCAAAAAAAAATTTAAGAAAGCTATGGCTGTCAGAATAGGACAATCATAAAAAACCAACTTTTTTAAAAATGCTTAATTGTGTAAAGAAAAAAATA
>JAODAL010066645.1:0-17666 GCA_025379985.1 Phyllomedusa bahiana | reverse complement strand
GTCCAGGCTAGTGCAAGGGCCATCAGCTCCGGGGTGCATCATCCGGGCAAAGTAGGGGGTTTTTGAAGCTTCCCGGGAGAGCGGGGAGGAGGAGGGATTCCTAGACACCGACTTCCCGACCCCGCCTTGGAAAGAGGTTGGCGCGAATTTGAGGGGGGAGGAGGAAGATGAGGAAGATCATTTTGCTAGTGCCCCTCACCCAGAGCTTGGAAATAAAGGCCCCCTCTTCACATGAGTGCTTGGATGCTCCTTTTCCTCCAACTGATCCTCGCATTAGGCATCAAAATGAAAACAGTTACGGGGTGGCCACCCTCCTGGACCCCCGGTACAAAAAAAAACTAGCATTTTCCTTCCCCCCAAACCCCAAATAGAATAAAATGCGGAAATGGAGACCTTGCTGTTTTGGAAACGGGAGAATCTGTTCTTGCTTCACTTCCCCAAAGTCACGGTGGAAAAATCACGAGTGACAGCAGTAGAGTGCCAAGAGCCGTAGCGCAGCAGCAGCAGGGCAAGGGGCAGAAGCCAAAAGGGGGTGACTTGGCATCTTTATTTACCCCCTCACAACCATGCAATGCAGGGCACCACCAACACACAAGCGCTTAAATAAAGGTGCAAAACCTGCGCTCACACCGATGTTTTTTTATGTTTGGCCCCCAATAATTCGGGGTTTTCAAAAGGGGACGAATCCCCCGAGCTGGGTCGAACGCCTAGAGGTTTTGTCCTCCCCAGCACCCAGCGATATCTAGGGGAACCTTACACAGCTGGGGGAGTCATTACAGACAAACGCATCCGCTTTCCACGATAATGGGATGTTTGATTTTTCATCAAGATAAATTCAGGCTGGATCTTGATTGTTTGGCCCCAATGCAAAGGTCACCGATTATTTGGGGCTATTTTCCTTTCCCTTTCTTAAAACAAAATGGCCCTTTTGAAAAATTTTTTTAAATGATCATTTCTTAGGCAATTTTTTATCTCTTTTCCAACAGTTCTTTTTTGCTGGTTTTTTCTGTGGGAGACTGTAAAAACCCGGTTTATGACAAACCGTATTCCATTTACTCACTTATCTTTAAAAGTTTCGCATTGTCAAAGTTTGGGGTCATTTCCCCTGAGTACGCAAAAATATGGGCCTTTGGAACAGAAAAGTTGCTTTAAGTGGTTTCTCCCTCACAATTTTTTAAAGGGTGGAACATTTTTAATTTTTTTTTTTGGGTCATTTGGGCTTTGAACAAAACTTTTGGTCCTTTTTATAAAAAAAATGTTGTTTCTAACAGAAAATTTTTTTCAAATTGTCCAAGGGCCCCCTCACAAAATTTTTTGGGGGCATTTTTTGCTTTGAAAGCGCATATACGGTCCTATATAAAAATGTTTTTTTTTAAAAGACATTGTTCTTCACAATTGTCCAAAATGGTCAAGGTAGCTTGAATTTTTGGGGGCATTTTGCTTTGAAATGCAGCTAAAAATACAGCCCATTATAAAAAATGTTGTTTCAACAGACTTTGTTCTTCCAATTTGTCCAAAGTGGTCAAGGGTCAGTTTGAATTTTTGGGGGCATTTTGCTGTAAAAAGGCAGCTATACAAAGGGTCCTTTAAAAAAAAAAATGTTTTTCTAACGACATTTGTTTTTCCCACAATGCCCAAAGTGTAAAAGGGTCTGTTTTTAAAATTTTTGGGGGGCTTTTTCTGTGCGCGCATACACAGGTCCTATTAAAAAAAATTTTTGTTTCTAACGACATTTGTTCTTCACAATTGCAAGAGTGGTCAAGGGTGAGGGTCTGTCAGAAACAGGATGGGTAGGAAAGTTAATGGAAAAAAGAAAAATGTTTTTTTTTAAAATTTTTTTAAACATAGCTACAATCCCTGTATTGAAAAACCCAAAATTTAATACAATTAAAAAAAAGAGAAACAAAGACATGCGTGGGATTCCTTCCTATTTTAAAATTGTGTTTTATAGTAGTAAACTAATAAAAACCTGGCATGTACAAAATAGATGTAAAAAAATTTCATATGAATTGTACAAGGAAGGTACTCAGGAAAACTTGACAGATGTATGGTTATTCAGTGGACATGGAGTATGGAGCTCGGAAGAGGAAAAAGTACAGAGACCATTTCCTCCATGCACGTGGAGTAAAATGAGAAAAGGAATGCAAGATTAAAAGGGCTACAATGGTGGAACTGGATGCGTTAACACCAGTTTTCCAAGTGAAGTCAATTGGTCCTCATCTTACGGAGGGTTGCTAAGCGTACCCAGGACAGGGGAACAGTATATGTCCTGTGATGAAACTAAAATGGTGGTTGAAAGACTCCTTTTTTTTTATTCGGCACTTTTATAATCTGGTGTCATGCAGGTTTGGGTCATGCTGTAGCTAGGACAGGTATAGTCAATGTCCAGTGAAACTAAAATGGTGGTTTTGATAAGACTCCTTTTTCCCGGCACTTTTTAAATTGTGGGTTCCATGCAGGTTTGGGCTCTTTGCTGTGGCCCTGGACGGATAGTCAATGTACAGTGAAACTAAAATGGTGAGTTGAAAGACTTCATTTTTCCGGCCTTTATTAAATCTGGGGGGTCATGAGGTTTGGGGCTATGCTGTAGGCCTAGGACAGGATTTGTTCAAATGTCAGTGAAACTAAAACTGGTGGTTGAAATGGACTCCCTTTTTTCCACGGCAATTGTTTTAATGTGTGGGTAATGCGGTTTGGGGCTCATGCTGTGGACCAGGACAGGGATAGTCAATGTCCTGTGAAAAACTATAAAATGGTGGTTGGAATGACTCCTTTTTCGGCACTCTTGAATTCTGGGGGTATGCAGGTTTTGGGGCATCATGCTGTGGCCCAGGAAGGTATAGTCATTGTCAGTTCAACTAAAATTTGTGGGTTGAAAAGACTCCTTTTTCCGGCACATTTAAATGTGGGGGTCGGGCCCGGACGGGGCCGCCGGGGGAGGGGGAATCCCCGGGGGCCCCCCCCGAGGTTTGTGGGCCCGGAGGCAGTGCCGCGCCCCCCCCGGGGCCCGTCGCGCATGGTCCTGAGCCCCCGGGACGATCCCGAGCGCCCGAGCCCGTCCGGGGGTTGGGGACGATTCCCCGACTCCCGGGGCTGCCCCGGGGGTGTCAGGGGAGCAAGCGCCCGTGCGCTCGCTTGTGATCTGCCTGGCAGGCTGAAGGCGAAAGGCCTTCACCCTCCCGGGCCCCGGCCCCCTATGTGCGTAGGCGGCTTTGGTGAGTCACTTCACCGTGCCGCCTATGCAGGGGGGGCAGTACGGAGCCGGGCGGGGGCTGGACGGCGGGCCCTGCCAGGAGGGGGACCCGGGGCCCGGGTAAGTGGCGGGTTGTTTTTTTTTTGTTTTGTTTTTTTAAACTACGGGGGCCCCGGCTCAAGGGTCCCTGACTACAGGGGGGGGGGTTGACTACGGGGGGTTGGCTAAAAGGGGGCCCCTGACTCAAGGGGGGGCCCTGACAAAAGGGGGGCCCTGGCTAAAAAAGGGGGGGGGTTTGGGGACTACAAGGGGTCCCTGGCTACAAGGGTGGGCCCTGGCTACAGGGGGGGCCCTGGCTACAAGGGGGGGGGGGCCTGACAAACAGGGGGGCCCTGACTAAAAGGGGGGGCCCTGGCAAAAGGGGGGGGGCTTGATAAAGGGGCCCCTGGCTAAAAGGGGGGGGGCCCTGGCTACGGGGGGGGGCCCTGGCTACAAGGGGGGGCTTGACTCGGGGGGGCCCCTGGAACAGGGGGTCCCTGGCAAAAGGGGGGGACCCGGGTACAAGGGGGTCCCGACTAACGGGGTCCCTGGCTACAAGGGGGGGCCCGGGTACAAAGGGCCCCTGGCTACAAGGGGTCCCGGCACAAGGGGGGGCTCTGATACGTGGGTCCCTGGCTCAAGGGGGGCCCCTGGACAAGTGGGCCCCTGATAAGGGGGCCCCTGATACGGGGGGCCCCGGCTACAAGGGGGGGGCTTGATACAGGGGGGCCCTGACTACAGGGGGTTTGGTAAAGGGGGGACTTGACACAGGGGGTCCCGGGCTACAAGGGGGTCCCGGCTAAGGGGGTCCCTGGCAAGGGGGGCCCCTGGCTAAAAGGGGTCCCCGCTAAAAGGGGGACCGACTAAAAGGGGGGGCTCTGACTAAAAGGGGGTCCCTGGCTAAAGGGTGGGCCCTGACTCAGGGGGTCCTGGTACAAGGGGGGCCTGGCTAAAAGGGAGGGCCCCCGGGGCTCAAGGGGGGGGGGGGGGCCCCGGGCCCTGCCTACGGGGGGCCCGGCTACCTACGGGGGGGCCCTGACTAAAAGGGGGGCCCGGGCTAAGGGGGGGCCCTGGTAAAAGGGGGGGCCCTGGCAAAAAGGGGCCCCGGTACAAGGGGTCCCGGTAAAAGGGGGGGGGCCCGACTTCAGGGGGTTTTGGTTTTAAGGGGGCCCCGCTACGGGGGTCCCTGGCCAAAGGGGGGGCCCTGGCTACAAGGGGGTTCCCTAAATACGGGGGGCCCCTGCTCAGGGGGTCCCGGCTACAAGGGGGGGGGGGGGGGGCTCTACTAAGGGGGGCCTGCTACGGGGGTTCCCGGGCTCAAGGGGGGACTTGACTACAGGGGGCCCCTGGTAAAAGGGGGTCCCGGTACGGGGGGTCCCGGGTAATGGGGTCCCTGGCTAAAAGGGGTCCCTGAAAAAAGGGGGCTCTGACTAAAAGGGGGGCTCTGATAAAAGGGGCCCCTGGCTCAAGGGTGGGCCCTGACTACGGGGGCCCCCCTGGCTCAAGGGGGGTCCCTGGCTCAAGGGGGGCCCCTGTCTAAAAGGGGGGGGGGGCCCGGGTGCCTAAAAGGGGGCCCCTGGCTCCCTACAGGGGGCCCCCCTGACTAAAGGGGGGTCCTGGCTAAAAAGGGGGGTCCCGGGCTGCAAAAGGGGCCGGAAAAAGGGGCCCTGCAAAAAGGGGGCCCTGTAAAAAGGGCCGTGATTCCCTACAGGGGTCTTGGCTCCCCTAAAGGGGGCCCCTGGTAAAAGGGGGGGGGCCCCTGGCTAAAAAAGGGGGGCCTGTCTAAAGGGGGGCCCTGGTAAAAGGGGGGGCCCCTGATACAAAAGGGGGCCTGGTACCACGGGGGGCCCCCTGACTACCTCAGGGGGCCCTGGCTACCAAAAGGGGGCCCCGGTACCTAAGGGGGGTCCTGGCTACAAGGGGGGCCCCTGGTAAAGGGCCCCCTGGTAAAAAGGGGGGCCCGGTTTCCCTGGGGGGCCCGCTAAAAAGGGGGCCCCCTGACTACAAGGGGGCCCGGGGACAAGGGGGCCCCTGATAAAAAGGGGGGGCCCGGGGGTCCCTAAAGGGGGGCCCCTGACTACAAAGGGGGGCCCGGCTACTAAAGGGGGCCCAGCCCTAAGGGAGGCCCTGATCAAGGGGGGCCCTGCTAAAGGGGGGCCCCCTGATACCAAAAGGGAGCCTTGACTCCCTACAGGGGGGCCCTACAAAAAAGGGTCCCCTGGTATAAATAAAAGGGGGCCCTGATACCTACAAGTAGCTAAAGGGGGGGGGCTTTTAAACTTCCTGCACATACCTAAAGGAGCCCCCCTAAGCCTGCAAAAATACCTAAAGGGGGCCTTAATCCCTGTATTATTTCAGGGGAAACCCTAATGCTGTTCTCCCTTAAAGGGGGCCCCTACTGTTTGCGCCTTTAAAGGGGACCCTAACTACCTCAGCTTACCAAATGGGAGAAACCCCTACCACGACTGGGGCCCTTTCCCTATTTGCCTACCTCCCTGGTCTTGACTCCCACTGGTAAAAAATTTGAGAGGGCAGCAGCCCTAGTTGTAGCTTTCCCCCAGGGGTTAGTCCTCTCCCCACCCCCAACCCTTAGGATCTAGGCCTTAATTAGGCTTGTACCGCTCTCCCCCCCCGGGAAGATTGTCGAGTGGGAATAGGTAAAAAGATGCTGGAAAATTTAGGATTCTAAGAATTTGTGTGTAATTTCTGCGGAGAGTTGTGGCCCGGGGCAAGCATCATGGCGGGTTTTGGGGAAAAGATGCAGGGAAAAGGGGGAATTTAAGACACTCATGAGGAAGGAACGAAATCCTCAGATAGGACGGTGAGTCCCCGACTCGGGGTTATTTTTCTTCTATTTGGATCGTGCTTTTTCAATGAAAGTATTTTAGCCAAGCGGGGGTTGACCTCTATGGGCTCTTATGGTGGTGTTGTATAAAAAGGGGAGCTTGCAGGTTGGGTGTTTTTTAATTTTTTTTTCTTTAATAAAGAGGTCGGTTTACCCCGTGAGGGCCCGATTGGGTCGATTGGAAAGGGAAAGATAGGGTGGTGCCGTTTGAGATAGTTGAAAGTCGTGGGCGCTTAAACTCTTTTGATCAAAATATTGGAACCGAGAGTCTCAAAGTTTTTTTTGTATGTAGATAGCATAAATGCTTCTTTTTGGGGTTTCCACGTGTGTATTGCCATTTTGCGTAGGTGCCCTGGCGGCGGGGTTGTGTGTGTCATGTAAAATTTCTGTGTGCCGCAGCCCGCCAGTGGCCCGGGGTTTCTACGTTTTTTAGAAATGTTTTTTTGTGCAGAAACTACGTTATACTTGGTGTACATTGATTTTTAAAATTTTGGGGGAAGGAAGGGTGCTTCCATTTTGGGTTTTGTCCCCGCCCACTCTCCAGGGGGTCATAAAAGGGGAGTTTCAGGTTGGGGGTTTTTTTTTTTTCTCTCTGAAAAATGAGGCGGTTGACCTTTAGAGGCCTGATTGGCTCGATTGGAGGTAAAAAATGCAAGGATGCCGATTTTGAATCAGTTGAAAGTGTGGGCGCTTAAACATTTTGATAAAATTGGAACGAGGTCTCAAAATTTTTTCTGACTTCTATGTGGGGCTCTATATGGTGGTGTTGTAGGTTATACCTGAGTGGTGTTGACCCCTATGGGTCTCTTTTAAGGTGGGGTTTTTGGTTTTTTCCGAGCTGATGTCGACCTCTTTGGCCTAATGGGGTGTTGTAGGTTATACCTGAGTGGTGTTTGACCTCTATGTGGGCTCTATATGGCATGTTTAGGTTTAAAAGAGTGGTGTTGACCTCTTTGGTCTCTTTATGGCGGCGTTTTAGGTTATACCTGAGGGGTTGATCAGTGGGTTTTATTGGGGGTGTTGTAGGTTTTCCGAGTGGTGTTGAACTATGTGCCTCTATTGGGGGTGTTGTAGTATACCCGGGGCGGGTCTACGTCTATGTGTTTTCTATATGGCAGTGTTGTAGGTTTAACCGAGCGGGGTTGCGTCTATGTGGTCTCTATATGGCGGTGTTGGGTTATACCTGAGCTGGTTCTGACCATATGTCCCCCTTTAAAAGGCGGTGTTGTAGGTTTTTACCTGACTGGGGTTGACCTCTATGTGGTTTCTATTTTGGGAGTGTTTTTGGTTATCCTGAGTGGTGTCTGACCTCTATTTGGTTTTTTATATGGCGGTGGTTTTAGGTTATACCTGGGTGGTGTCTGACCCCTTTTAAAGGTCTTATATGGCGGTGTTGTAGGTTTTGAGCTGGTGTCTGACCTCCCTTGGTCTCTATTGGCGGGTTGTAGGTTAACCTGATGGTGTCTGACCTTTGGGGTCTCTATATGGCAGTGTTGTGGGTTTTAAACCTGGCTGGGTTTACCTCTTTGGTCTCAAGGTGGTGTTGTGTTTACCGGGTGGGGGTCCGACCTCTATTAAAGGGGCTTATATGGCGGGTTGAGGTTTAGCTGGCTGGGGCTGACCCCCATGTGGTTCTAATGGGCGGTGTTGTAGGTTATACCCCGAGCTGGGTTTTTGACTTATGTGGTCTCTATATGGCAGGTTTGGGGTTTTCCCCGAAACTGGTGTCGACCTCATTTGGGGCTCATTGGCGGTGTTGTAGGGTTTACCTGGTGGTGTCTGACACTATGTGGTCCCCCTTTTGGTTGTTGTGGTTTTATGGGCCGGTATAATGCCGCGTACTTGGGTTTTTGACCCTGGATAGGGTACACTTTCTTTCTTGTGGGTTTATTTTTGGAGGGGGGTGAGGTGCATGACCAAGGGAAAAATGGGGGGGATATTGTTGTGGGTGGGGGGGGATATTGTATGTGGGTGGAGGGGGGTTATTGTATGTTGGTGGGGGGGATATTGATGTGGTGGGGGGATTTGTATGTGGGGGGGGGGGATATTGTAGTGGGTGGGGTGGGGTATTGTATTTGGGGGAGGGGGGGTATTTTATGGGATGGAGGGGAATTGTAGTGGGTGGAGGGGGATTTTGGGATGTGGGTGGAGGGGGGTATTGATGTGGGTGGAGGGGATATTTATAGGGTGGGGGGATTTGTAGTGGTGGAGGGGGGAAATTTTATGTGGGGGGAGGGGGTAGTGTATGGGGGGGGGGGGATTTGTATGTGGGTGGAGGGGGATCTTGTATGTGGGTGGAGGGGATATTGTATGTGGGTGGAGGGGGATATTGTATGTGGGTGGAGTGGGATATTGTATGCGGGTGGAGGGGGATATTGTATGTGGGTGGAGGGGGATATTGTATGTGGGTGGAGGGGGATATTGTATGTGGGTGGAGGGGATATTGTATGTGGGTGGAGGGGGATATTGTATGTGGGTGGAGGGGGATATGGATGGAGCTACTTAGCCCTGTGTCTATGATATGTTAGACTGACATATATGTGACTCTCTTGCTATTGTACTACACAAGATAGTTCTGTTTCGCACACTGTATTATGTGGTAAAATGGGCGCGATTATGTCCGAGAGGCCGGTAATATTTTCATGTACAGGAGGGTGGGCCCCCAAGATCAACTCACCTGTGGGCCCCAGACCCCCCAGTCCGACACTGGTGGGGGTCATGCAGGTTTGGGGCTCATGCTGCGTTCCAGGACAGGGATATTCAATGTCCAGTTCAAGTAACATGATGGTTCAAATCATACTGCCTTCTGGCACTTGTTAATTTGTGGGTGATGCAGGTTTAAGGGTCAGGCTGTGGTACAAGACAGGGATAGTGAATGGTCTGTGAGTTTTTTCTGTGGCTTTTATAACCTAATTGTGTTTCCTAAGATGTAGCACGTATCCATTTGACTGTTGTGGATGTTAATTCCAGCTTCTCCAGCCCTGTTTGGGTGTAAGAATGAAGGTGTTGTTGCTCTCGAATAGACTTTAATGGTCATCGATCATAATCTACTATCGACTATCGACTATCTTGTCAATGATGGTTGACTATCGACCATCGACCGATGTCGATGGCCAACGTAATCGCTCAACACTAGTTTTAAACTTTCAGGATAAGCCTATGGTTGTTTTTTTCATGTATTTCTTCCTCCCACGACACCAAGGGCGACATGTATGATCGGGCTTTTCGCCCCATTTCTGGCGTATACTTTGCCTCACCGGCCCGAATCCCCCTGTTGGACGCAGGGATGCGGTGTTAGGCGCAGCGTTCGCCACTTTCAGCTGCGCCTCTTATGAAGGGGCGGGCAATGGGCGCGGTGTGGGTGCGGTGTAGGAGTTCCGGGGCGGGACGCGGCACGCTCGAAAACTCCGAGGCATGTACGATCGCGGCTCACCAAAGCGCGGCGCAATGCAGCGCTCGGCAGCTCCGACAGGCAGACCTAGTTGATTTTGGTCTAAATGCTCCGGCGGAGGCGAAGTGCAGCGAGAACGGAACATGCGAGGATTAAAAGATTAATTCAATAAAATCATTTTTATTTCTTTATTTTCGTTACACCCATACTATTGATCCTTGGCTAACGGAAATAAAGAAATAAAAATGATTTTATTGAATTAATATTTTTTTTCTTTACCCCCATATTATTGATCATTTTATATACAGATCAGGACAACTTCTGTAGTGTTATCATTTGATTTCGGCCATGTACAGTTTTATTTCAGATTGCATTAGAAAACCCATAAGAGCGTCACTCGCTCTCCCATTGGTCTAAATAACGGCGCCTCTTTTAAATTAGCCAATCACAGAGCTCGCTCGGAATTTCTTTTCCCCATAGAACTGTATGAGAAAGTAGCTCGCGCTCTGATTGGCTAAGCTGGACGAGCCCCCGGCGTTTCAACCAATCAGCTCTTTTCTGTCTTTTTACTGTATTTTGAACTGTCCCGCCTCTGAATATGATTGGTCAATATTTCTCCATAGGTTAGAATGGGTCCCTGTCGCACCTATTCTGATTGGTCAATTCTCCTCCGTAGGTTAGAATGGCCACTGTCGCTCTTTCTGATTGGCGGGTTTATGCCGGCCAATCAGAAGGCTTAAACAATTTGAATTACTGTATTTCCCGGCAATTCTCTCTATTGCAATTCTTATGTAGCGCCGGTCTCGGCGACAAAGCGTTGTTGGGATTTAACTGATTTATGTTTATAGAAGGTTTCAGCTCTTTTTCAGAGAATATTTTTTCAACTAAAAAAAATTAGATATTTTTTTTTTAAATTTACTCCATGCTGCTTTGGCGCTGAGTTCCATAGACTACAAGGGGACAAGTAGCTTGCGCTCTGATTTGGCTGGGACAGCCAAGCCCCGTAGTTCAACCAATCAGCTCTTTTGGGGCAGTTTTACTATATTTTGAACTGTCCCGCCTTTGATTTTGATTGGTCAATAGTTCTCCATGGGTTTTTTAATGGTTCATTGTTGCTCCTATTCTGATTGGCCGGTTTCTGCCGACCAATGAGAATAGCTTTCAGAATTTGAATTACTGTATTTCCCGGCAATTTCCAATATCCTAATTCTTGATGTTGCGCTGTTCTAGATTTTTGGAAAGTGATTTTATTTATGTATTTTTGATTTTTGAGGTTTCAGCTCTTTTTCTGATAATGTTTTACGCCTTTATAAATCCGATTTTTTGATTCATACTCCGCACGGACATCTTTAATGATTTCTCGCTGTTCCAGCCTGTCTGGAATCGGAATACATGTGTCCCGCACTGCGCCCCACACACTGGCGAGGCGCAGCGGACTTTACACCGCATGTATGAGCGCACTACCTCCAGCAGCGAATCATAGACGTAGCGCCGCACTGCGCCTAAGTCCCGCATTGCGCCTCAAACACTGGCGAGACGCGGCGGACTTTACCCCGCATGTATGAGTGCGCCGCTGGCGCAGACATAAATCAGGCGCAAATTTCGCCGGAAAACTGATGGAAAGGTGCGCCCTGATGTGGCGAGCTTCATACATGTCGCCCTAAGAGGTCAGTTAACCTCTAAAACACCCTAAAAACATTTTCACTTTGCACCCTGCTTATTCTCTGGCTTCCACAGGTTTGTGGGCGATGACATTCCCCTGTCCACATGTGATGAGCTGGCAGTGCCGTCATGACCTCACATCGCCATGTTCTTGGTGAATGTTTGCTCTACATGTGTTAAATATGTCATTTTACAACATTAATGTGCATGATCCAAAATAAATGCTCAAAAGGGTTCTCTGCTGCAGACAATCCCTGCTGGTTAGAAGTCCTTTTAAATTTAGTTGATCACAAAGTTTCCCTGTCTCTGGTACACCCAGTAATAAGCTGTAATTTATGTGGAAATCTGGCCGCAAAGTGTACAATTTCCCGGTAGCACCAGCAAAGGGGGTGTATTATAATGAATGGGATGGGTCCTCCAGAGCCAGAGTTGCTCTTTATAACCACTCTCTTCTCTGCCAAAAACCTAGGATCCGGAACACAGGTCCCCCCTCTCTATAAACTTAGAATTTAATAGCAGGGGATATGCAAATGTGCTTTCTTATCCCTTTAACTACACACATCACCAAGGTACACATTTGATTGAAGACATACCACGATATTCCCCAGATGTTGCCAAAGATGTGCCCCAGATGTTGCCTAAATATTGCCAAAGATGTGCCCTAGCTGTTGTCTAGATGTGCCCTATATGTTTACAAAGATGTGCCCTAGATATTGCCCAGATGTTACCAAAAATGTGCCCTAGACATGCCTCACTATATTGTCCAGATGTTGCCAAAGATGTGCCCTAGCTGTTGTCTAGACATACCCCAGATGTTGCCAAAGATGTACACTAGCTGTTGTCTAGATGTTGTTCAGACATTCCTCAGATGTTGTTAAATACATTCCCCAGAAGTTGCCACATATTTGCCCCAGATGTTGTCTAGCTGTTGTTCAGATTTGCCCCAAAAGTTGCCTAGATGCTGTCACGATATGCCTCAGAAGTTGCCACATATTTTCCCCAGATGTTGTCTAGCTGTTGTTCAGATGTGCCTCAGATGTTATCCAGATTTTGCCAAAGATGTGCCCCAGATGTTACCAAAGATGTGCCCCAGATGTTACCAAAGATGTGCCCCAGACATTGTCCAGATATTCCCAAAGATGTGCCCCAGATGTTGTCAAGGTGTTGTTCAGATGTGTCCCAGATAGGGTAAGGGTTGGAGTTAGATTTAGGGTCTTTTTTCTATTTCTGACAAAATTCAATTCTGGCCAACCCAAATTGCTGAAATTGGGGTTGAACTTGACTTTGGCCTAAATCTGAAGTGCAACATCACAGCTGATAACAATTGCATCTTCCACAGTTAAATTACGAAGAACAACCCTGGAGTGAAGGCTGTGGCTCCAATGCTGATAGAATAAGGAGCGGTTACACAATTATAAAGCTTAGTGAACAAAAATCAGTAAATAGCAAATGGTTCTCTATTCTTATGAATGGTGTATTATACATCTATACCTGTCATTGACCATAGAGCACCACTGTATGGAAGAATGGGAAACCAAGTAAAACATATCACTGATACCTTATCCCATATTAATAACCATAAATAACTAAGATAATGGGGGTTGGACTAGGAAAACGTTACATAGTGGAGCTAAGATAAGATATCAATGGAACAGATAGAGGTGACGAGTAAAGGTCAATTTATGCCAAATTGATGACATTTCCTTCTAGTGAAGCAACAACTGGAGGATGGAACTACCACAGATTTTTGTTGTTTTCGAAAAAGTAATAAAGCCGTATCCAGTATTTTGAGGTTGATTATGATTATTCATGGTTTTACTGAAAGTGCAGTCAAAATTTCATCTTAAAGTTGTTGCTCGGCTAAAGGCTCCCAAATTTTAGACAATTGTTGGCTGAACTGACCGGTTTCGGCAGGAGCAGTCGACTCTTCCCTTATAGATGATGTTGGGCAGAGGAGGATTTGGCATGTTAAACTTTAAAAACTGATCCTTTGTTTGCAGTAGAGTTAGGCTATTGTCAGAGGTGCCCCCATTGACAGCAAAAGGAAACTTGGGCAAGCCAGGTGTGCATGTGTATAGGGTCAAGAGGAATAAAAGTCCTCCAACTAAACATTTGGCTTACTATTGAGGGTATATGGGCACCTTAACTGATCGGGTGGTTAGTTAGAGAGAGCAGTCTATCTACGTGAGATGGAGCCCAGAAGAGCAATCTATGTGAGAGAGGAGGCATGGGAAGTGGTTTGTGTGAGAGAAGGGAGTTTAGGTGAGCAGTCTGTGTGAGAAAGGGAGCATGGGAAGTAGTTTGTGTGAGATAGATCGTAAGAGCAGTCTGTGTAAGAGGGGGGCATGGGAAGTAGTTTGTATGAGAGAGGGGAGATCATAAAAGCAGTCTGTGTGAGAGGGGGCATGGGAAGTAGTTTGTATGAGATAGGAGAGATCGTAAGAGCAGTCTGTGTGAGAGAAGGGGCATGGGAAGTAGTTTGTGTGAGAGAAGGGAGATCATGAGAGCAGTCTGGAGGAGAGAGGGGGGCATGGAAAATAGTTTGTATGAGAGAGGGAAGATCATGAGAGCAGTCTGTGTGAGAGAGGGGGGAGGAAAATTTTGTTTGTATGAGAGGGGGAAGTTTCATGAGACCCAGTTTTTGGGGTAAGAGGGGGGCATGGGAAGTAGTTTGTATGAGAAAGGGGAGATCATAAAGCACAGTTTTGGTGGGGGAAGGGGGGGGGCATGGGAAAAATAGTTTGTGGGGAGAAAAGGAAGATTTTGAGAGCAGTCTGTGTAAGGGGGGGGGGAAAGGGGAAAGTATTTTGGGTAAAAAGATGGGGAGAGATCATAAGAGCAGTCGGGGGTGAGAGGGGGCCCAAGGGGAAATAGTTTGTGTGGGGTAAAAAGGGAAAGATTATGAGAGCGGGTCTGTGTGAAAAGGGGGGGCATGGGGAATTGTTTGTTTTGAGATGGGAGAGATCGTAAGAAAAGTCTGTGTGGGGTTAAGGGGGGCCATGGGAATTTAGTTTGTGTAAAGAGAAGGGAGATCTTGAGGCAGTCTTGTATGAGAGAGGGGGGGCAATTGGAATTTAGTTTGTATGAGAGAGGGGAGATCGTAAGAGCAGTCTGTGTAAGAGGGGGGCATGGGAAAAGTAGTTTTTTAGAGAGAGGGAAAAATCTGGGGGCATTTTGTGTGAAGGGGGGAAATGTGATTTAATTTATATGGGGAGAGGGGAGACCCAAAAAAAGCCTTTTGGTGGTGGGGGGGCTTGGGAAATTTATTTTTGTATGAGATAGGGGAGATCGTAAGAGCAGTCTGTGTGAGAGAGGGAGGCATGGAAAATAGTTTGTATGAGAGAGGGCAGATAATGAGAGCAGTCTGTGTAAGAGGGGGGCATGGGAAGTAGTTTGTTTTGAGGAGGGGGTTCTTTAAAACCCAGTCTGTTTTATGAGGGGGGGCATGGGAAGTGGGTTTTTTTATGGGGGAGGGGAGATCAAAAAAAGCGGGCTTTTGGGGTTTTGGGGGCATGGGAAGTAGTTTGTATGAGATGGGGAGAGATCGTAAGAGCGGTCTGTGTGAGAGGGGGGCAGGGGGAAATATTTTGGGTTTTGAGAGAAGGCAGATTATGAGGGGCAGTCTGTGTAAGGGGGGGGTTTGGGGAAAATTTATTTTTGTTTGAAAAGGGGGAGACCCTTTAAAAGCAGTCTGTGTGAGAGGGGGCATGGGAAGTAGTTTGTATGAGATAGGAGAGATCTTTAAGGGAGCCGGTCTGTGTGAGGAGGGGGGGGCAGGGGAAGTAGTTTGTATAGAAAAGGAGAGACAAAAGGGCCAACCAGTCTGTGGGGAAAGAGGGGGCATTGGGAAGTATTTTGTATGAGAAAAAGGGCTTTATGAGGCGGTCATTTGTGAGAGGGGGGCATGGGAAGTAGTTTATGTAAAGAAAAGGGGGTTTTTCAGAGGCGTCTGTATGAAAAGGGGGGGGGCATGGGAAGTAGTTTGTGTGAGAGAATGGAGATTAGGTGAGCAGTCTGTATGAGAGAGCTACATGGGAAGTAGTTTGTATGAGAGAGGGGGAAGGGTCATTTAAGGGCAAATCGGGGTGAGAGGAAAAAGGGGCCTTTGGGGGGTATTTTGTATGGGGAGGGGGAGATAAGGAGAGAATTTTATTTTTGAGTAAGATGGGGACCACATGAGGAGTCTTTGTTATGGAGGGAAGACCATGAGAACAGTGTGTGTGAAAATGTGTGTGTGAGAATTAGTTTGGATGAGAGAAAGGAAGTAATGAGGGCAATCCATCTGAGGGAGACGGAGATCATGAGAACAAATTTTGGTGAAAAAAATGGAAAAGCAACAAGGGTAAAAAAAAATGGAAGCCCAAACCTTTTAGTAGGGGCAAAGGCAGTCAGAAGTTGTGTTTAGACATCTTGATGGTTTAGGTCAGATAGAAAAGGAAAAGCAAACAAAACAGAGATTCATCATTTTTTTAAAATTTAAGGGGCATAATTTTTCTTTTTAATTATTTTTTACAGCCTTCAGAAAATTGGTACAACTGGTATCTTGCAAATATGGTAATGAAAGGCCCATTAAATTGGTATAGTATATTTTGGGGTTTTTTTCAGTAACAGGGGAAAGGGGGGAAAAAAAAAGCATGCAATGCTTCTTTAATTTCCCTTTATTTTTTTTCACTATTTATTTTTTGGGCAGGTATTTTTCTATGCCCCCTTTAAACCCCTTTTCCCCACCAAATTTGGGTTTATGCCTACAAAGGCCAAAATTTTTTAAAAATAAAAAAGGGGGAGTTTGAAGGGGGCGTGCGTAGCACGCGCCCCCCCAAAAATTTTTTATTTTCCGCCCCCCTTTGCATGTAAAACCCTTTCCCCCTTCGAAAAAACCACACCCTATCCCCCTAACTGTGTAAGGGCCCTCTGGAAGAAAGAAAAAAATTGGGTTTTGGCGTCCCCAGTTTCCCTGGACTGTTGGAGGTTTTTAGGAAACCGGAGAGCTGGGAGATACGCCAAACTGTGCCCCAATAGGTAGGTATCTTGGTGGCCTATTTGAACCCTGTAACCCAAATAGTTGCCTCCCGTAGCCAGGGTTAATGCCCCCCTTCAGCCAGGTAGCTGTCCCCAAAAGCCCGATAGTGCCCCTTACAGCCCCGGGATGCCCCTTCCCGCCCGGTTGCCCCCAGTGCCAGGTGTGCCTCCAAAAAAAGTAGGTGTCCTCCCAAAAGCCAGGGGTTTTTCCCCCAAAAGCCTAGTGTCCCCCCAATGCCCTTGACTCCTTCGCCAGGTATTCCCCCCAATAGCTAGGGGATACCCCCTTTACCCGGTAGATGTCCCCATTTAGCATGAAGATGCCTCCATGAGCCAGGTAGATGCCACCTTTACCAGGCATTTCCCCCCTGAGCCAGGCAGATGCCCCCTTTATCCAGGGGGATGCCCCATGGCAGGGAGATCCCCCATACCGCGATGCCCCCTTTTTCCAGGTGGATGCCCCCATTCCAGGGATGCCCCCTTTATCCGGTAAGCCCCCATGCCCGGCAGAGCCCCCCTGAGCCAGGAATCCCCCCCTTTTCCAGGTGGGTGCCCCCAGCAGGCAGATGCCCCCCCTGCCGGCAAATGCCCCATGAGCCCCAGATCCCCCTTTATCCCCGGTAGATGCCCCCTCCCAGGCGTTCCCCCTTTATCCAGGAAAAGCCCCCTGAGCCAGGCAGTGCCCCCATGGCCAGGCAGAGGGCCCCCCTGAGCCGGAAATGCCCCTTGCTATAAAAATTAAAAAATAAAACCTATTACATCCCCCCTACAGAAACCAGTCCACGCACACACTCCTTTTTCCCCTACAGGCAATCGGGGGGGGACCCCCCTGCCTCCCCACACAGCCCCCCCCTGCACTACTGTCCGCGGGCACGTAGTTCTTCAAACTTGGGGAAAAAGGGGCAGCTTCGGGTCCCGCAAAGCCCCCCCGCAGTGCTTGCAGCTTTTAAGCAGGGAAAACAAGCGGTGCAGGACAGAGGCTGTGGGCGGGTCAAGATTAAAGAAGGATGGCTCGTGCCACATAACCCTCCCTACTTAAAGAGGCGGGAGGTTAGGTAACCCCATTAGCGGGAGTGACCCCCAAAAACGGGGGGTTTGGAAACATATGTTGCTACGCCTGGCGATCACGGGGGTTTGCGGGGGGCCCGCACGATCGTATATGGAAGCATTTAGAAAATTACCACTGGCCTTAATGGGTGATTAACGTTTCATTACCGCAACCCTGTCAGGTTTTTATAATGAACGGGGCAGGAGGGGGGGAGCTCCTCCTGCCTAATCAGCGCAGCAAGGGGCAGAGATGTCGCTCGCGGTCTCTGAAGCACCCCGGGAATCGGGTGATGTCACCATGCCCAAAATGCATTGGGGGGGCATGGTTTTCAGTATTGCCAGCGATCTGTAAACACGTAACGTGTGCACGGGGCCTTATTAAAAACAGAAATTTGTTTTTCCCCAGTGGGGTTTTTGCTGTTACAAATCCCCAGGGGGAAAAGTAAAAAAATGTGAAAAAAAAAAAAAAG
>JAODAL010066644.1:0-17667 GCA_025379985.1 Phyllomedusa bahiana | reverse complement strand
AAAGTTATTGGTCGCACAAAGGCGCCGGGGCCAAAAATTTTCAAAAAAAAAAATTTTTTGGAATTTTTTTACGGTACCAAGACATAATGGAACCCTACATGTTTGGTTATCCCTGGATGCGTTAAACCTGTAGAATACAGGTAAACACAATATTTACCAAAGATGAACCCGAAAAGAAAAACCCCCCGCAAACATGCGAAAATAAAAAAAATTCACAATTTTCCCACTTGGAATTTTTTTGGGGTTTCCCAGAAATTTTTCTATAGTATAGTGAATAAAAACCATTAGAAATACATCTTGTCCCGCAAAAAAAAAAGCCCCATGTGTCTATGTAGGTGGAAAAATAAAAATGTTATGGATCTGGGAAGGCGAGGAGGGAAAAACGAACGCATCGCCAAAAAACCCCCCCGGGTCCTTAAGGGGTTAAAACAGCCTCATATGAAGAGCAATTGGCCAAGGCAGACAGGCATCAAGCACTGGCCCTTTAAATCTAAAAGTTCCCGTATGCACCCACAAAGCACCAGTGAGTAACAGAGCAATCACTGAGAGAACATGGGAGCCACACACAGCAGTGAATGGATCGGCTCCTGTGCTGGCAGCACTGGGGATGAGCTGCAGTGTAGCTCCTTACACTGGGGGGTCACACATGCTCAGTAGATCAGTCACACCACCTAGATTATATTTTACACAGGATGAGGAGTAATTCCTGCAGTCATTGCACTAGAAAAGGCTTCTTCTCACAAGCACTGGGCACATGATGTGGCCATGTTGAGTTGGAAACGAAAAAACCCCCAAAGGAGCCAAAACAAGAATGTAACATCAACATGTAGACGCAGGAGCATTTTCCTAAAATGATTCCAGGTGATAAAGTTCTGATTTCCAAGATGTAACAAAACTAAATAATTTACAGTGAAGCCACTTATAAAACATACATTTAAATTATATGAGCACAGGGAGCAGGTGAGCCAGTATGATCTCCATACATACAATCCCAAATAAGAAGTCACAGTAATCCCAAATGCCTGATACAAGTGGGAAGACCTGGTCATTACAAGTAGAAGGAATGGAGCCTTCTTACCACATCCTGACAATAATAGGACAGGTCTGTATCCTTAGTGGCCGCCCATCAAAGAGGATAATAATCAATACTGGGGATCCATCAGGAAGTAGGAAATGGGACACTTTCTGGCCCTATTAAGTCCTTCACAGGAATTGTTTTTTCTCCGTAACTTGCCCTGACAAGGGCGACCCTGTCCCCCTTGAGAAATGCCCTAAGAGCCTCCATAACTGAAAGCCTTTCCAATAGGTTTTTCCCAACATTTGGGATGGACTCGTGGGGAATTCTTATCAAAGAAACAAGAAACATCTAAAACGTATAAAACACATGGTCTTAGCTTGGCATAGGGAAGTGTGATGTGGCCTCGTGTGCACAATCTAACGCACCAATTGTTTAGGTTTTATCTATTAATCAAAAAAGGAAAAACATTTGTTCAAAATCATAATCACTGGAAGAAGGAAACTAAAATGTAACTTGCTAAATACCTTTAGAGAAAACAGATCAATAATGATATAAAATTTCATATACTTAATAGCTGCAAAGTAGTCTGTGGAAGATAATGACAGTCAATTCAGGGTATATGCAGACCACCAAAACAATAAGTAGGCTTTCTTTTACTCACAGTACCCAGAGGTTGATGTGTAGATTATATTCATTCTTCAATAGATCCAGCACATCCAAATTGGGGAAGGAGATGTTCCAATGACACCCTGTTGTGTCCTGCCTAACTGGAGGGGTTGTCGCCCTGAAATGGGCGTCCTCACCTTACAGAGGCTCTCTCTAATTGGTATAATACCAAAGTCATACAGAGATAGGGAAAAAAAGTTTTAGATAAAATGTCCCATAACGGCAATACACAGTATAAATGTATCCCCCAGAGGACAAAAAATACTTAATGCAAAAAAAAAAAAAAAAAAATGTGCCTGCATATGTCCAAAATGACTGGTGGTATTAAACACTGCAGCTAAATAATAAGTTGTGCATAGGGGGAGTTAAAAACCTCCAACAGAAATCCCCTGTGGCCAGCTAGAATAACATCTGACTGGCTCGTGCGCCAGACACAAACAGGAGATGGGAGTTGAGCAGGAGCAAGGAGAGGCGAGGGGGGGTTCGAAGCAGGAACGCTGAAGGGCACATTCACGCTTCTGAGTACAAAGTATGAATATTTGCAGAACTAGTTTAGTAGGTTACTTTTCGCTATCCCACCCATACTGTGGACTTTGATATAATATATCCAGTAATTTGCTGGGTGACATTTCTCCATATGAGCAGGCTGAGTCCATTGATCACTTCCATGGGTCACTTCTGTTGCTTTTTGGTTGTGTTCACATCCTATAATGGCTTATTATGGGCATAACATGAAACATTTTCATACAGCTCCATTCATTTGATTGAGGCCAATATGCTAAACAAAGGCTTACTGTGAGTTATGAATGGACCTTAAACTGTACAGGACAGCTGACCCGTCACAATGTGGGGGAGAATAGGAAGCGACGTGAAGAGTTGAAAAAAATTAAAAATCACCATCTTCCTGACTGCGTCCCACAAGCCTCCATGTCTAGGTCTTTGGCTGAGGTGAGCCAGGGTAAAGACTTATATGTTCCTCACCTGACCACACCGGTCACCCTTAGTTCTGAATCTGGCTTTAGTTTTCAAATCTCTCCTATCTTGGACTTTGGTTCCACAGAAACCTTTATTCATCTGACCATGGTTTCTAAGTACATCTACCCTTCTACCGTCTTGAAAAGCCTCTGTGATTTTCTTCTATCAAGGGGGAGATCTTAAAAGAATCTTTTTCTGTATCATACCAAAGCACTGACACTATAGGCTGGGAGGTCCCACAAGTAGACTATCTTGTTCTATGTTCTTCCTTGTGCCTCTGCTGCCATTCTTCTGGGTCTCTTGTGATTGCAGTTGCACACTAATGTGTTAGACTGGAAACCGGGTGAGATCATCCATTGAGGACAGCAATGACATGCTGCCTCAAGCCTCCCTGCCTGGTGCAATCCTGCCCACCTTGCCCCTTGACGACCACTTCTATTGCTGCAGCTGTGGACAATCTATGTCAAGGTAGAAGCCAGAAAAAGCTGTTTGTGCTTCTGTTAGTGTTTGAGATTTGAGATTAAAAAGGCAAATACCTAATTACCCTTCCTATGGCCATTCACCACCTGGGACTTAAGGATCTTTCGGGCCCCTGTGGGCGTCTTACTTTTGTTGATATTCCTACATTAATCCTGACCTCTGGTTGCTGTCTGTTATTTGGTTGCTGCCGCTCTGCTCCTACGATACCTGTGCTGCTGAAACCTTCCACCACGCCTGTCTACTACTTGTCTGGGACCCTGAACCTGTGCCTTCTCCCTCAGTACTAGGTCCGGCACTTCATCTGTCACCAAGAGTGGCCATGTCTGGAGAAGCAACCTGGGAGTCCCAAAACAACTAAGACCAACCTATCTTGCGTGGACACTGTGGGGTGCCGTGTGTCTCCTTAACCCTGCTCCCTGGCTTGGTCTAGCAACCGTCTCTCACAGGGATAAAGAAACTCACCAACTGTACATCGTCTGCGCAATAAAAAATAAAAACACCCAAAAATCTAAAAAAATATGTATTCCTTGGGTATTACATTAAAAGGAAGTGCCCCTCTTTGTCTATAAAAGAGATGCACAATTGATTTTGAAGGGCCAAGTGCATCAGCAAAGGAAAGGCCTGATTGCCAGACAAGGTTTCCTTAAAATACTTTACATGTTATCAAGTTCAAGGTTCATGTCATAAAAGTTGTGATAGGGGGCAGTCCAGTCTTTATGATGCTGGAATCACCCTATTCAGGTGCTCACCATTTGGCCACCAGAGATTCAACAATACCCATTCCCCCTTTTACTCTCCTGCATGCATACTGATACTATGTGCTGCTATGTTCTTATAAACCACATTCCTCAGACAAATTCACCATCTCCATAGCGGGCTTGCGTCCTTTCTTAACATGCCGCCTGCGCACTGTACTAGTGGACTTTTCTGCCCTAACTGGGATGGACTTACGTCCAACTTCTCTTCACATTATTGCGGCTCACCTAGAACGGACTAAGCAGAATAGGTATTACATTTAACAGCACACTGCTAACTTTGTCACTTCCCATAAACTTTTCTCCTATGTCTAATATGCATATTCATTGGGAAATATGTTGCTCCATTAAACTGTACACTGCTAATCTTTGTCTCTTCCCATAAACCTCTTATCCTCTGTATCTAATATACAATTCATTTTAATAACTATGCTTATGATACCCTCCCCCCAACCTGCAACTGCATCTCCACCTTTACTAAATTATTCTTTCTTACAGGTCTGCAAGTTTAACCTATTCATTAGGGTTACAGTGGTAAAACAGAAATGTTAGTACTTCAGCTCTATTGTATTTGCATACATTGCATTGCATATATTGTATTTGTGGTTGGCAAAAAATCTACGCAGTCGGTAGAAACAATAAATGTAACATAAATAGATGGTAATTTAATCCCGAACTGTGTCTCTTCATAGCAACGTAAGTGTATATACCCCCTCTGCCCCTTCCTTGTCCCTCACGTTCCCAGTATTTTGCAATGATGATAAGTATTAATCACATGAGGCCACAGTTTCTATTTAACAAATTGGGATATATTTTTATTTTCATAAAGAATTGTTAGCAACTAAATCATATAATGTATACACTTATGTTGCTATGACGAGACGCAGTTCGGGAGTAAATTACCATCTATTTATGTATACATTTATTGTTTCTACCGACTGCGTAGATTTTGTGCTAACCACAAATACAATATATGCAATACAATGTATGCAAATACAATAAAGCATGAATGTACTAGCATTTCTGCATATTCCCATTGTAACGTTATGAATGAGGTAACTAGCTGATACCTGTAAGAAAGAATATTTAGTGGGGAAGGTGGGAGGTGAAGTTGCAGAAGGGAGGGCGGGTTTACCATAAGGCCTGAAGCTTTATTAAAATGAATATGTATATTAGACAGAGGAGAAGAGGTTTATGGGAAGAGACAAAGATAGCAGTGTACAGTATAATGGAGCACATATTCCCAATAAATATGCATATTAGACATAGAGGAGAAAAGGTTTATGGGAAGTGACAAAGTTAGTAGTGTGCTGTAAAATGTAATACCTATTCTGCTTAGTCCGTTCTCGGTGAGCCGCGCAGACACAATAATGTGAAGAGAAGTTGGACGGAAGTCCATCCCAGTTAGGGCAGAGAAGTCCATTGATACAGTGCGCGGGTGACATGGTAAGACTGGGCGCAAGCCCGCTATGGAGATGGTGAATTTGTCTGAGGAATGTTGTTTATAAGAACGCAGCAGCAGTAAATAGTTTCAGTATGCATGCAGGAGAGTAAAAGGGGGAATGGGTATTGTTGAATCTCTGGTGGCCAATTGGGGAGCGCCTGAATAGGGTGTGTACCTAAGATGATATAAAAGGAAATGAGTTAGACCACATGGGACCAGACCTCTATCTCCTGATGAAGCCATTTAGTTGGTGAAACATGTTGGGGAGGTCAGACATGACATTTTAATTTGTGATTTCTCACCTCTTTCTACAGTGTCACCCGCTGCAGAGGGTCTCACAAGGAAACCTAATATGTTTTATGTCCATTGGATTAGGGGTGACTGCCTAAGTGGGAGGTTTTGGATCCCTTATTGGAGTTAATAAATCGCTGTATATATAAGGTTCCCCTGTTAATAGGTGGTGTTCCACCAGACTTGATAATAGAAAAAGAGTTATTCCTTCACAATTAGAAAGGGATAAATTCTCGTCCTTTGGACGACATTGCAGTTTCTTGATATCTTTGTAATTTTATTGTTTGAAAGCAGATGTATATTTGAATTTGCCTTATTGTACTCTTTTTTTCTTGACTTTGCAATAAAATTGTTTTTGAATAAGAAAAAAAAAGAAAGGGATAAATTGAGAGGTTAGAAATCAGGTTTTTTAATAGTGTGTATCGAGGTTATGTGTTATACATAATAAAAGTTAAGTTTTAGTACTTTATAGATTGAGAACTGATAGTTTGTTTACCTATGTCAAAATAGTAAATAAAATCATTAACCCCTTACCGCCGGAGCCAGTTTTGGCCTCTCTGACAGAGCCCTATTTTTGAAATCTGTCATGTCACTTTATGTGAGAATAACTTTTTGACACTTTAACCTATTCATGTGATTCAGAGATTGTTTTCTCGTGACACATTGTGCTATAAGATAGTAAGAAATTTTTGGGCCAAAAAATCATTGATTATTTGAGAAAAAAATCAAATTATGGTGACAAATGTGAAAAAATTACCAATTTCAAACTTCAACAATTACTGCATGTAAGACAGATAGTTATACCCCTCAAAATAGTTTATAACTAGCATCTACCATATGTCTGCTGTAGTTTGGCATCATTTTTTTAAATGTCTTTTTTTTTTTTACGACATTAGGGGGCTTATAAAAATTTTGTAGTATTTTTCAAATTTCAAGAAAATTTGCAATATACATATTTAGGGACCATGTCCAGTTCTAACGTGACTTTGATTGACCTGTATGTTAGATACCCCCATAAATAACTCATCTAAGAAACTACACCCCTTAAAGTATTCAAAACAGCATTTAGAAAGTTTATTAACCCATTTGGTTTTTTCACAGAAATTAAAGCAAAGTGGAAGTGAAATTTCAAAATTTCACTTTTTTTGCAGATTTTCAATATTTATGCATTATTTTACAAGAATACGGTAAATGTATCAGGGAAATGCAAATTAATATTGATTCCCCAGATTCTCCGCCGTTTCAGAGATATCCCATATGTGGCCCTAAGTCATTATTTGGCTCAACCACAAGCCCCAGAATAGGGGGAGCACCTACTGACTCTGGGGCCTCATTTTCATTACAATTTTATTTTGGGCCATTTCAGGTTTTTCGGACACCCTAAGTTCCCCAAAACTTAATAAATACCCTAAAAAGAAACCCCCTATTGGAAACTACACCCCTTAAAGGAATATATCCAGAGGTGTAGTAGTATATCTACCCCACAGGCGTTTCACAAATTTTTTTAGCGTTCGCCTCTGAAAATAAAAAAATATATATTTTCCAAAATCGCAATTTTAGCTGAAATGTTTAATTTTTACAAGGATCTTGGGAAAAAAAGCCCCAAAAATTTTGTTTACGCAATTTCTCCAAGTCGGCAATACCCCAAAATGTGGTTTTAAACTGCGTTTTGGGCGCATGGGAGGGGTACAAGGGAGGAGTGCTATTTGGCTTTTTGGCGCACAGATATTGGTGGGGCCATGTCGGGATCTCCAAAGCCCCCAAAGTACTAAAACAGGTGAAACCTTCCAGAATTGCTCCATTTTGGATTCAACGCCCCTCAGGGATCTCATCTAAGGGCGCACAGGTGTTCCGTATTTTTTTTTAGCATTGGGCCATGGAAATGGAGGGGGGAGACGCAGTTCCGCCATTGTTTTTGCGCTTCATTTTTACAGTATTCGCCATACAGGATAAAAGAAAGGATAACTTTAACTATGGGGTCGGTACAATTACAATGATATAAATTTTATATAGTTTTTTATGTTTTATTACTTTACACCCAAAAGAAGCGAGTTTTATAAAAAGTTGCGTTTTTTTAAAATGTCGTATTCTGACAGCCATAGCTTTCTTAATTTTTTGCATATGGAGCTGCTTGTGGCTTAAATTTTTTTCGAGATGAGTTGATGTTTTATTGATACCATTACGGGGGGCATATGATGCTTTGATCACTTTTTATCAAGGTTTTTGTGAACATTTTGTACAAAAAACAGCAATCCTGGTAGTGTTTTTTTTATTTTATTTTTACAGCGGTCACTGTGCGGTATAAATGACATGCTAGTTTACTCAGCAGGTTGATACGATTACAGCGATACCACATTTGTATATTTTTTCAATGTTTTACTCCTTTTACACAATAAAAAAAAACATTTATTTTTTAAAAGGAAAAACACGTTTTTGCATCACCGCAGTCTGAGAGCCATAACTTTTTTTATTTTTATTTTTATGGTTGTGTATTGGGTAATTTTTTTTTTGCGGGATGAGTTGACTTATTATTGGGAATATTTTTGGGGGGACAAGAAATTTTGATAGCGTTTAAATCTGTTTTTTTGGAAGATAGGGTGAAGAAAATGCTGCAATCCTAGCAGTGTTTTTTATTTTTTATTTTTAATAGCGTTCACCGAGCAGTATCCGTGACAAATTATTTTACCCTTTGGGGTTGAGACGATTACGGTGATACCCAATTTAAAAGTAGTTTTTTTATTTGAAAGCACAATTTTTTGAAAAAAAAGTGTTTTTATTGTGTAAAACAATATTTATGCATCGCTATCTTCTAATAGCCAAACTTTTAATTTTTTTCCCTATACAGAGCTGTGTAAGGACTTTTTTTTTGGCGGGATGAACTGACGTTTTAATTGGCATCACTTGATGTTGATATGAGTTTTTGATTACTTTTTTTACTCCATTTTATGTCTGCAGGATGAACAAAAATCGCTATTCTGTACTGTTTTTTGGTTTTTTTTTACGGCGTTCACCATACGGGTTAATTAACAAAACAGAGTTATAGGGTGGGTCGCTACGCACCGGCGATACCAAATATGGGTACTTTTATTTATTTTTGATCTTTTTAGGGCGATTGGCGTTTGTAAAGGGGAAAAGGGCGATGTACGTGTTTTTATTTTATTTTTGTGTTTGTTTTTACTTTTTTTTCACTTTTTTTTAACTTTTCCAACTTTTTACACTTTTCCCCCAGGGGGGAATTGCATGAACGAAACGTCAGATCATTCATGCAATAGGAAAATCAGCAAACAGCTTATAGCTGAATCCTGTCTCCATGGCAACTGTCTGTCACCTGCCCACAAAGCATTGTGGGGATCGTGACCCTCACCAGACAACCCGGATGCTGTCATTCAGCGTCCGGGCTGTCTGGTAGGAGATCGGTAACAGCGCTCAGCGCCGTTACTGCGCCGAGATCACGGGCGGCAGGAGCTCACTCCTGCCGCCCGCAGCCGCGATTCCCGCGACCAAAGATGTCCGCGACATCGGGGGGGTTAATCCCCCGCGGCCGGAGCGCACTTCCGGGCCCTGGGGATGCGGCATGAGCCAGCGGTAATATACCGCTGGTTCATGCCGCGATCTTGCGCGCCTTTCCCTTGTGAGCGCGCAAGATTTCCGTGACGTACTCAAAAACGGCAATCTTGCGGGAACCCCTACCCGACATTGCCGTATGAGTACGGCAAATGTCGGTAAGGGGTTAAAAGTCACTCTTTGTTCTCTTGCTAGATTCCCATTTTTTTGGAGACTATTTGACAATACTTATGCTGGATTAAAACACTGCAGTGGCAGATTTCCAGAAAAAGCCGTGTGTGAAACCATCCTGATAAGAATGTTTAAAATGTGAAATGTAAGCTTGTCTACTTTGTGATTTACAACGAAAAATTACAACTCATGAAATCTGTTGTTAATCTTCACAGAAAATTTCACAACAAATTCTGGAGACTTTATGTCATCTCTAAATGATAAAGTAGAAGATGGAGAGATCCAGCAGCGCTCTTCAGGAGAAAACCTGATTACTATTAATGTACATCCAGGACTTCAGAAAACAGATGTATTTTCTAATGCTCCTAATCATGAGAAACATTCAGCTGCCCAATCGCAGATTGTTACCCAAAGTAAGGGCCAGAAAGCAGGTAAAAGGATTCAATGTGGTAAACCGTTTACAAAAAGCTCAGTTCTTTCTACACACAGAAGAATTCACACAGGGAAACATTCCTCTGTAGAATGTGAGAAGTGCTTTAAATATAAATCAGAACTTGTTAAACATGAGGAAATTAACACAGGAGAGAAACCCTATTCATGTTCAGAATGTGGGAAATCTTTTCCTGCAAAATCAAAGCTTACTAAACCTGTAAGAACTCACACAGAAGAAAAAACATTTTCTTGCTCAGAATGTGGGAAAAACTTTAAAAGTAAAAAATATCTTATTGTGCATAAGAAACTTCACACAGGAGATAATCCAAATTTTTACTGCCAAAAGGGGAAAAGGCTTCAAAAAAAAATCTTTTCTTGTTGTACGAGAGAATCACACGGGAAATAAGACCTTTTTCCTGCTCAAATGTCAGAAAAGCTTAAAACCTAAATCACATCTTTTTGAAACATAGAGAATTAAACACAGGAAGAACCCCTTTTAATTGCTCAAAAGTGGGGGAAAAAAGCTTTAAGTTTAAATCATCTTTTTACTACGCATGGCAAAATTCACACGGGAGAGAAGCTATATTTTTGCCCAAAAAAGGGGAAAAGGTTTTAGAACCCCAAGCAACCTTTTTTTGTACATAAGAGAACTCACACGGGGTTGAACCAAAATTTTCAGGGCCTCAAAATGTGGGAAAACTTTAAGTGAAAATCAAATCTTTTTTGAATAAAAAAAACACACGGGAGAGAACCCCTATTCATGTTCAAAATGTGTGAAATGTTTTAAAACGACATAAAAACTTTTATACAAAAAAAATTTTCACACGGGAGAAAAACCATTTTCATTTTTCTAATGGGGAAAAAAAGTTTTAAGACTAAACCCGGGAACTTTTTTAAAACATTAGAAATTTTCATACAGAAAAAACCCATTTTCCCTTGCTCAAATGGGGGAAAAGATTTAGAATAAATCAAATCGGGTTTGGGAAAATGGGAAAAACCCTACGGGAGAGAAACCAAAATTCTTGCCCAAATTTTAAAAATTTTTAAAAAAATAAACCCAAACTTGTTATGCATGAGCGAATTCATACAGGAGGGGCCCCTATTTTTGCTCAGAAGGGGGGGAAAACCCTTTAAAAATTAAAAACATTTTTGTTAAACAAAAGCAACTCACATTGGGAGAAGCCGAAACCCTTTTCCTGAATGGGGGAAAATTTTCTCGAAAAATCAAGCCCTTGTTTTACATGAGCAATTCACACTAGAGAGCACCCCAAGCTTTGTTCAAATGGGGGAAAAAACCCTTTAAACAAAACCCCCAAACTTTTTTAGCCCTTTGTAGAATTCAACACAGGGGAAAACCAAAATTAAAGTTCAAAATGTGCGAAAAGTTTTAAACTTTTTTAAATCACACTTAATAAACATGAGAAATTTCCCAACAAAAGAAAGAAGCAACTTTTCTAATCAAAGGGAAGGAAAAACCCTTTTAAAAAACGAGAAATTCGTAAAACTTGTGGAACAAAAAAGAATTCCCCACAGGAGATAATAAAATGTCCCAAAAAGCAGCAAAAATAAAAAAAATTTTAAGAATAAAAAATTTTTAAAAAAAAGGGAATGTGAAAACCCAATTAAAAAATTTAGGGTAAAAAAGTCAATAATAATGGGTACTATTAAGATAGAAAAAAACATGAAAAAAATAAAAATGTAATATAAATAAAAATTTTAAAAATTTTAAATTTTGGGTACCCCAAAGTAAAGCGCAGGAGTTCAGGATTTTTCAAAATTTGGGTGAAATGAAAAAAAAACACCACCAAAAATTAATAAATCTGCTTCATATGAAAAAAAAATATAAACAATATTTTTTAAAACACGTTTCCTTTAAATCTCCAACATGGCCACCAGTGCCGTCCTGCCCCCCAAGTAATAGGCAAGATAACCCAGCTCTATTCCTTACCTTGTGACATAAGAGGTCAGTAAATTCTCCAGATCCTCCATCATGACGTCCTTGTACAGGTCGTTGTGTCCTTCTAAATACTCCCACTCCTCCATGGAGAAATAGACAGCGACCTCCTGACACCTTATAGGAACCTGACACACAAAATTATACGGTCATCACCCAGACCCCTTCCAGTCAGCAGCTCCGTCATCTTGTTGGTGAGTTCTAGGATCTTCTGCTTATTGTCCCTCTCATGTATCAGTGAGTGCAGGGCCCCGGGCTCCATCCTCCTGACACACAGGGACAGCTGCTGGGGGCCACACAGTCACCTGACGTCTTCTTCACTACTGTGTAATCCTGTGTATGGAGAGAAATCCCTGGATCAGTGACCGATCTCCAGAAATCTAGGGATTAGAACTAATATTATTCCTGCACTGAGACGTCCAGGCCACGTGTGGACTTCTGAGCTGTGACTTCCCCTGATAACTTCCTCTGGCAGAGAGATCCATGGTCTCACTGCTCTTACAGTAAAGAATCCTCTTCTATGTTGACATGACCCCTGTTACAGGGTAATATGTCCCCTTTTTATTCTTTCCTCCAGGTTATAGAAATTGGGTTCTAGAACCACTCCAGGCCCCACCTCCCTACCTCAAATTGGTTCATTAGAAATTGCTTTCAGCTACACTGTAGTCCCAGTAATTTTGCTTTTCTGCACTTGCATACAGGATTTCTGACTGATGCAACTTTCTCCGTTAGGTCACATGACCTGCTCTCTGATTTTGGCTGATAGACATTGCACTTTTTTTTTTTTTAAACATGTTTTTATTGGTTTTATAAGGTAATGATATACAATACACAGATGGTACAACAAAATTGAAAACAAAAATACATTTTCTTTCCAGCAACAATACCGACTCATGTCTTCCTTCCAACATCTATTTTGGTGTAAATTTTAAGTCAAATACAGGTATAAGTCTGTTGCAGGTTCTGGGTAGTCGGTTGGGTCCATCTATGTCTTAGGAGATCCCTACTGCCAAACAGGGTCAAGGCCACCTTGTGACTGAAGAGTATATGTACAAAATTCAGTGCGAAACTGCAATAAGGTGATGTAGCAGGAACTAAGAACTAGGATCTAAGAACTAGCCATAAAAATTAAGGACAAGAAAAAGAAAAAGCAAATATGTTCACCACGAGCCCACATTCCACTGCAAGTGTACTCATATGATCCCAAAGGAACCAGGAAGATGGAATTTAATTAGCCTTTCATCGAGATCCCCAGGAGTTCAGATCCCATTCGTGCAACATTGAGCCCTTAACACCTAATAAATTACACTCTCCCCCTCTCTCAGCTTCTCATAACTTTAATTTTCCAATGTTCCTCCTAATTCTCTCTCCAAGTACCAATTGGTAAGCTTAAAGGGGGTCACCAGAAGTCTGATTTCCTCCTTACCTAGGAAGTTACAGATAAAGACGTTCCGTTTATCAAAGAATTTCTCAGTTTTTGGGGATTTGACTAGCTCCACCTCCACCTTTTCCATTTCCAAGAAGTTCTTAACTACCGAGATAACTTCAGGAATCCCTGGGCTATTAGGATCTAGCCAGCATCTCAGCAAACATCTTTTCATTGCAAGAAGAATTATATGTATAACAAAATGGTGTGCAGGGATATTTGATAATTCATGAAAGAGCAATGTGACCAGCGCTAATGGTAGCTCCAATTGCCCCTTATCCTGCAGGACCTGGAGTAACTGCCCCCAAAAGGTTTGTACTTCAGGACATCCCTACATTCCATGTGAAAGATCACTTTTTGGATAGGAATATTTGGGGCTTGCAAGCTTTCTGTGTGGGGCCAAGGGGTGAGAGGGGATATTAAATCCATAAATTGTGTGATGTATAAATCTAAAGTATGTTTCCCACCACCCCTCATTGACCACTGCCTTGCAAATCTGTGACCATCCATCTAAAACTATGGTCGTCCCTTGCAGGGTAAGGAAAGTTTTATCTCGCGAGGAGAACAGTCTGTCTTCCCAGGAATATACCTCCGGTTCCCGTAGTCTGTTGTACAGCATGGACAGAGAATAGCGATCGGAATTTGGATCTAGAGAGTCATCAAATTTATTTGCAGAAAATTCAGCCCTCAAGCAACGCACCCTGCCATTTAGGAAGCTTAACAGTTGGTAATAGGTTAAGAAATGAGATTTTGGAATCTGGAATCGCTCCTGCAGGTCCGGGAATGAAAAATATTTATTGCGAACTCCATCAAAGATGGCGTTGACATTTGCAAGACCCCTCTGTTTCCAGACAAGTAAGTGAGGATTGCCTACGCTTGCTTGAAGTTCTGGATGCCCTATTAGGGACATATGTTTACTGTACATAGCCGGTAGGTTAAAAAACTTTCGGCATATTTTCCATGTAGCAATAGTGTCTCGCATCAAAATGCAAGATCTGATTTGTAATGGTATTCATGCAAATTTAGTGTGTAGGAGACCCGATAGGTCCCATGGGTCCGCCAGGAGCGACTCCATCTCAGTGTTTGAGTAGTATGAGGTTCCCTTTACCCAATCTATACAGTGTCTCAAAATACAAGTGAGGTTGTATCTCCTAATTTCCGGAAGGTTTATCCCACTACAGACTTTTAATAAGAATAAGTTTCGAAATTCCTATTCGCGCTTTTTTCGACGCCTGAATGAACCTGGTAAATCCTGCCAGAAGAATTTTTATATCGGAGTGCTTCAAGAGTAGGGGGTACGTTGGGAGAGGATATAAGATTTGGGAAGCTCATCATCTTAACTAAGTAAAAGTGAGCAAATAGAGAGAGAGTTTAGACCACCTGTCAAGTTCTCTGACTATCTTGAGTATAAGTGGGGGGTAGTTTAAGTGATAAATGGATTCGGGCGATTTACCTACATGGATTCCCAAATACATGATGGAAGTCTTGGCGAGTACAAGTGGAATGTCCAGATTGGTCATTGTAAGGAGCTTAGCCAAGCATGATAAACTGAGGAGCTCTGATTTTGTCTCATTTATTTTAAAACCGGAGTATGTCCTAAATGTTTGCAGGTGTCCCAATAAGGGGCCTAGATCCCTTTCCGGGTGTGCTAGGAAGAACATGACAACATCTGTGAAAAGAGCAAGTTTAAGCTCCGCAGATTTGAGTCGGATAGCTTCAATCAGATTAGATGATAAAAGAGTTAGAGCCAGAGGTTCTATGGCCAAATTAAAAAGGAAAGGCGACATGGGACAACCTTGTCGGGTGCCCCGCTCTAGGGGGAAGGGTTGGGAGATAAAGACTGGAAGCCTGATTATAGCCTCACGATTAGCGTAGAGGGTCTTCAGAAAGATTCGAAAAGGGCCCACAGACCAATTTTGTCGAGTACTAGGTTGAGCCAGCCCCAATCTACGCTATCGAAGGCCTTCTCCGTATCGACGGTAACTAATGCCGCGCTGGGATGTGTGGACTGGCACTTTTTGATCTCGTCTAGCACTAAAAGGACTTTCCTGATATTGGCCACCGCTGACCGTCCTTGCACAAACCCGCCCTGGTGTCGCCCTATTAGTTTAGGTAAAAATTGGGCTAGGGGGTCCCCATTATTTTGTCTTATTTTTGGGCGACTTAATTAAAGATAAGGCCTAAAGGAGGCACCCAAAGGGGTGGGTTTTCCCCTCTTTGGGAGGACATTATTTCGCTTTTTTTTTTCGTTTTAAAATATTGCCCCCTGACAGATAAAAAAATTGAATGGGTTTGAGTGTTGGGGTCACTTTTTTTTTTAAGTTTTTTTTTTTTTTTTTAAAAAACATATTTTTATTGGTTTTTTTGAAAGCAAAAATTATCGAAAATCAAACATATAAGTGAATGAATAAGGCATCAAAAGCATCAGAGGCATACATACAGGAAAACAGCGAACAGTAGCCGAACTGTTATGTCCTTTTAAACAGGCCAATCAGTCGCAGTCCTTTAACAAGTGGCAGAACAAAGATTCGGGGCACCTCGTATTCAACTTTTGGCCATCACAAAAAAAGAAATCAGAAAATATAAAATGAAAGCTCGGTCAAGAGATCAAGTTCAAGACTTGTGTCCAAACAGTTCACAGAAGGTGTTTGCTTCATAACAGATATCATCAATTTTTAAACATAAATAAAAACTTTGACTTAACAATAAAACCCTGGGTCCCGACCGTTGATTTTTCAAGCAAAGGCTCAGTTGAAAGCCAAGCGAGGTAAATCAGGTAGAGGCGGGCGGCAGGCCCCCCATCTCTCTCCAAGGGGGAAAAGGTAGGGGTTTATTTTGGGTCTACCGGGGGCCCCCCCGCCGTCAAACCCGAGCCCCCCCAAAGGGGCCTTAAGGCTTGCCCCGAGTACCATCCAATGTAGAATTTTTCTTAACTGGGTTATCTCCTGACGTGAGTAGTGGCGACAAAGAATGACTTCCATTTTTTAAAGAAACCCCAGTCCATCCCCTTTCCTCTCATCTCAATTCTATTTTTGCCGTCGGGTTTTTTCCTCATATTCCTCTATTTTTAAAAGATATGGGGGGAAAGTTTAAAGGTTTTCAGCCAGGGGAAGGAGGAGACAGCTTTTAAGCAATCAATTTTGGCAATGTGAAATGGGCCCCTCTAATTTCCTTTCGGGGGGGTGGCTCCGGGGATCCCGGGGGGGCTTCCTCCGGGGGTCAAACGTATAAAAAGTTTAACAGCTCGTAATTTTGCCCATTTTAAACATGCCACCTTTCCCCAAAATTTTAACCCGAAAAAAGACCCCCCAAAAATTTTTGGGTGTAAAAAACGGGCCCAAAACAACCCCACATGCTGTGGATGGGGTTTCTTGCTTTTAGGGCGGGCCCTGGAGTCTTTCGGGAAAATTTTCCGAAGGGGTGGGTTTGAAGACCTAAATGCATTGGGGTATAAACTTTAAGTTGCAAAATTTCTCTCCAGATTTCCAAGACCACTTCCTTCCCCCGCCCTACTCATTCTTCCCAAAAAATTTTACCCGGGGAACGGGGAGTCATCAAAAAAAAGAGACCCCATTTTTTCCAATTTTTCCCGAAGCCCACTTTCCCAGCTTCTCAGAATTTTTAGAAAGCAAAAAAATGAAAACACCATGAAAAATCAATCACCCCGAGTAAAAACCTTTGGGGGCCCATTCTTTAGAGAAAATTTCTAAATTTTAAAACCTACGAAAGAAAAAGAACCCGCGGGTGCGGGGAAGACATGCATTGAAGGTAGGGAAAAATTTTCCCAAATTTTCGGGAACGGAGTAAAACCATCTTTTTTTTTTCCCAATCCCTCAATTGCCCCAGCAAAACCCCCCACGTTCTCTCCATAGGTCAAAAATGGGGTTTATCTCTCCCCTGGGGGGTGAACCCCGGGATGTTTCCACACGGAAACCTCTTGAATTGAAAAGGAAGGTGTAATTTTTTGCGGAATTTTTTCCCCCATGCCGCTCTTTTTTAATTCGAACCCAGAATGGGGGACCAAAGTGGCGTTGGATAGAAAAAAACCCGCATGGAGAAGGGCAAGAGGGTTTTCCACGGGCGCATTTTTTTCTCTTCTAATTAAAAATTTTGGAGTAACGATTTTTTTTCCCCAATCCAATCAATTGCGTCCCCGGGCGAGGGACCAAAAATTGTAGTATCGAATATTTGGTAGTTCCGGGAAAACCTCCCTCAACCGGGACCCTACATTTTTTTGAAGCGCAAGCAGGGGCTTTTTTTTTTCCCTGACCAAAAAGAACGAAAAAGAAGGCCGTGTAAGCCCTTCTGACTTCAAAATGTCACAGCAATAGGGGGAAAGGGTTTTAAGTGGGTAAGCAATTTTGGGAAAAAAATCCCAAATCTTTATTGCATGGCATTTTGCCTATAATATAGAGGGTGTCCCATGCCATTTGCGAAAAAAGCCCGAAAATCTGCCCCAAAAAAGGGGGGGGAATTTTTAAAAAGTATAGC
>JAODAL010066643.1:0-17667 GCA_025379985.1 Phyllomedusa bahiana | reverse complement strand
GTTTGGGAGGATTTTAATCCCCGGGACTGGATTCAATTTTTCTTTGAATACAACAGGGTGGTATGAAAAAACAGCCTTAAAAAATTCTGCATGGGGGGGAAAAAACACAGTAAACTGTGGAGGGGGGGGGGGCGAGCCTCAGCATAAAACATTTGAAGGGGGAATGATGTCATCCTTTTCGTTTTAAAAAAAACCCCCAAAGGCTGGGGGGGGAAGAAACCCCCCTTAAATTTATGTAACTGAGAGGCTGTGAGGCATGAAACAGGAAAATTACAAAACGAAAAACCCCCTTTAATAAAAAAAAATTTCCCTTTCACAGGGGGGGGAGGTTTTTTTTGGCTTTCGTTTTGTTAAACCCGTACAAATTTGTGTAGGGCTAAGTTAGACCCTATTATCCCTTTAAAAAAATTTGGTTATATGTTGTATTTTAACTTTTCCCAACCCTTATTTCAAAAAAGAAATTTAAATAGATTATTGTGGTGTCGGGGTTTCCGGAAAAACCACAGGGAACCCAACAGGGAACTTGCTATGGGGGCCCCCCCCCCATTCTCTGTAAATTCTAAATAAACTTTGTTTGTAAAACCAGTATTTCAAAGGGTTTTGGGTAACCCCTTAAAATAACTGCTTCATTTTTTTTTTTAAAAAAAGGGGGGGCCCCATTGACCCCAAAAACATTGAGCTACCCTGTTTTTTTGGGACATTTTTTAAATGATGACTTAGAACCAATGATGACAAAATGATGACAAAAACCCCACCCCTGCAGGGTTTAATGAGGGTTTTTTTTAAAAAGAGATTTTTGTAGACCTTGTTGGGGAGAAAGCTTTTTCCCCCCGTGTGCCCCTTTTCATTGCTCCTGCAAAGCAAAATTACCAGGCTTCTCCACATTGGCGGGTGGGCCCCCTTTTTGTCAAAAATTAAAAAAAATTTAAAAATAAATTCAATGGGGTTATACTTGTATATTTATATATTCTTTTTATTTATGATTTAGAAATAAAAATATTCCATGTGCTGTCCAGTTTTTTTAAACCCTTTGTATTTTTTTGGGTAAATTTTTTTAGTTTTTTATTAATGAAATTTAAAAAGTAAAAGTGTTGCCCCCTTTAAAGTGAGAAAAAAGGGTAAGGTTTTTAACCCGGGGATGAAATTTAAAAAAAAGCTGGATTTTTCCCTTAATTATTCAAAGAGTAAAAGGGTTGGCTCTTTTGGAAAAAATTTAAAGGGGTTGTCTTCCTGTCAGAGTTTCTTTAGATGCTTCCTTTTAAATTTCCTTTGGTTTCAGCCTGTCTGAATTTTAGGATATGAAACTGTCTTTTCACTCTATGTATTCAACTCTGTTTTTTCAGTCTCCTAATTAGTTTAATTAGCTTAAAAAGTTCTCTGAAACTGTTTAAGGGAGATTTATTAAAAGTAAACAGCATTTTTTTAAAAGCTTTTGTCTGAAAGTCAGATAAAAAAAAAGCTTTTTATGCGGGCCCGCACGGGAGTCCCCTTTCCCTGTGTGATCCCCCTGTGTCCCCCATGCTATCCCCATGAACAAACAGAGGGGGGGAAAAGGAGTAAACGGGGTGGGGCAAATCTCTTAAAAAAAAAGCAGAGGAAAAGGGGGTAAAAGGTGGGTCACTGAGGGAACAAAAAGAGCCAGGGGGGGTGAAAAAAATCCTTGTAGCCCCTTAACAAAAAAAGATAAACCAAAGAATTTTAATTTGGGGAAAACGTTTTTTTTTTTGGGTTCCCTCATTTGAAAGCTATTTTTTGTAGCGGGGGAAAACCCCCTTTAATTAAAGGCAATAGGGGGAGAATAAACAGCACATAAAATTTGGAAAATTTTTAAAAAAGAAATAGAATCTAGTTGTAAAAGTTTGTCGGGCCCCATAGTTGCCCTAATTTGGGAAAGAGGGGGAAAAAATAGCTTAAATTTAAAGTTGTTGTATTTTTGTCTTTTAGTTGATGAAGAGGGTTTTCCATAAATAGATGATAGTCTCTCATTTAAATTCAATTTGTTTTGGGTTAGTTTGGGAAAAAATTTTTTTCATATGAAAAGATGTAGATGCCCAAACCCCGGGGGAAAATAGGTTAAAAAATAGGTCGGCTTTTTTCCCCGTTTTTCAAAGAAATTTGTGGTGGAAAGGCATTTTTTATGAAAGAAAAAACAATTTTTGGTCGCATTGGGAATTTTTTCTAACACGTACTGCCTTTGTAGGGGGGGGGGAATGCACCTGAAAGTGCTGGGGAGGTTCCCTTTTATATATTGTCCCGGACTGAAAAGGGTTTAAAAGAATATGAAAAGAAAAACAAAACCATAAAAAGAAAAACCAAAGGGGGGAGAGAACCCTCATCGTGTTTGTACATCAGAATAATGTGTTTTCCCCATATCCCCTTAGTTTTTGGGCTGCAACCAGGGGGACTAAACCTTCTTAGTGATTGTATCCAGCCCCATAAAATTAAAATTTTCCTTTAAAGGTGATTGAAAAAGATTGTAAAAAAGAGCAGGTAGGAAACAAACAGCCTAATTGCTTTTTTTAAAAAACTTTTATATGCCCCTTAACTCAATAATATGGGAGAAAAAAAAAAATTTCCCCCTCTTTTTCCCCCAAAAAATTAAGCCCTCCCCCCAAAAAAAAATCCCCTAAGTTTTTTTTTTTTGGGGTTTTTTTGGGGGTAGGCTTTAAATTAAGCCATACCCCAAAAAAAACCCCTTTTGTCATTTGCCCCCGGGTCCCTAGGTTATGTCCCCATGATGCTGGGGTTATGTCACTAACATCACCGGAGACAAAACCAAAAATGGAGACACTGGGATAGGCATAATATAGCTCCCCAAATTCGCCCTTTCCCGGGTTTCCCTTCCCCCCCATGGAAAGGGAAAAAATTTCTGCTTACCCGCTCCTGTTTCCCAAGTCCCGCCCCCTTTGAATGCACCCTTTGTCCCGCCCCCCACCCACTTTTCCACTTGGTTTGGGGGGGGCTCCCTTTTCAGGGTCCCGGGCCCTGCCAAAAGGTCCCTCTTTTTGGGACCCTGCTTTTGGGGAAAGGCCAGGCTCGCCCCTGCAGAGGCCCCCAAAATGGGGAATTTACAACAACTTTTCCCGATTTCCCGCCCCAGACTTTTTGCTTTTGCCCCCCCCTGGGGGAAAAGAGCGGGTTTTTTGGAAGGTTAGTTCTTTTCCGGGGAATTTTTGATAAACCTTTTGATTATTTATATTTGAATACATTTTGATTTGTGGTTAAAGCATAAATGGGTGATTGTTGTTCTTTGAAAAAAAAACCCCCCAAAGCCCCAAAAAAAAGCCTAGCTTTTTTTTGGGAAAAATGAAAATAATATGGCCCTCTTTTTATTTTTGGAAAAAAACAGGGTTTAATTTTGCTCCAATTTAAGCTGACAATTACTTTTTCTAAATTTCAAAACTTTTTAAAAAAAAAAAATTTGGTTTGGGAAAATTTATCTTTAAAAGCAAAAGTGGAGAAGTTGCCCAAAATTTGGTTTCCAAAGGGGTTTTGGGGGTTATGGAAAAAACCTGTTACTTCTCCATGTGCAAAAATTTTGGGTATATGGGGAAGCTAAACCAAAAATTTTAAATTTAATTTGCGTTTCCTGGGCCCCCAAAATACAAAAAATTGTAAAAGGGACTTCAAAAAATTTGTGAATTTTAACTATTTTACTGCCATCTTATGGGAAAGAGGGGTTTTTGGCCCCCTTTTTTAGGCATCAGGGTAAAAGGTGGGTTTGGGTATTTCTGCCCCTTTTATCGCTTTGACTTTGTCCTTAGTTCGGGGAAAATTTTTTAAATTAAAAACCAAATCCCCTATCATTCCCACCCTAACCAGAATTCTTGATGTTTCAAACTGCGATTTCTTTATACTTTCCTACTGACCCACCATTTTCCCTTTTTCCTTGGGTCATTCTGTTTTCTCATTATGGGATTTGCATTTTGGGTTTTCGTCCCCTGCAGCAAAATATATCATTTTTGTTATTTAATATCCCAATGAGGGGTCCCCCCCCAGAGAAAATATCTAGGTGCAGTTGTTTTTTTCCCTAGGGTTTTTTTTCTATGATAAGAAAAAAATTCCCTTTTATATTTTTTAAATTTGAAAGGTGGTGGGGGAAACATTTACTTTAAAGCTTTTATCCCCCAATTATAAAATAGCTTTCTCTATTTAAAAAAAAATTTTAAAAACATTTAAATTTAGTTTCTTACAAAAGGAAAAATTTTTTCCTTCCCCTTTAATAATCACCCCTATCCTGCCTTTTTTCCCTGCTCTTTATCTGTGGCTTAGAAAATAAATCACGGGGGAAATTTTTGTTTTCCCTTCAAAGTGGGACAATTTTCCCCGTTCTTTAGCTCCCTATGGGTTTTATGGTTAGGGAGGGGTTTTAAAAAAAAAAAATTACTAAAATTGACTTCTGGTAAAAAACAAGCAGTAGCTTGGTTGCCCTTTATACAGTGTAAGAACCCGTATAGCTTTGGGGAGTCAGCACAAAAGTAAGGTAAAAAAAAATTGTTTTAAAACCCAAAGCACCCCACTGTTTTTTCTTTCTGTCATTCCCCACCCTGTGTTTCTTTCTGAACCCTTTCCCTTCTAATAAAACTCTGGGGGAAAGCTGTACGTTTTCTCTCGGGAAAAGCGAGACCTCAACCCCTTTCCCCCCAAAAGTCAGATTTTTTAGTGTTTTAAAAAAGTGGGGGTTTAAAAAGAGTTAAAAGGCAGATTTTTCCTTCAAAGAAAATTATGCTACAAAGGGTTTTCTTTTTTTTCCTTTGCCCTGTTGATCAAAAAAAGTTTTCTTACTAAAATGATATTGAATGAGGATAACAATTTACATATTCTTAGACATAAGGGGTTTGGAAAAACTTGTCCTTTAGGGGAAATAAAGGAAATAAAGGCGGAAAAATTTTTGATGGTAAGCAAATGGATGTTTTATTGTAGAACTTTGCTATGTTTATTCACCCCTAGGGTATGTTCACTCGGAGGGGGGGCCCGGAAATAGTACACCCGCAATACTGCGTGTTTTTTGGGAAACCCAACGGCGTCAGTGTGTCTTTCCCCAAAAGCACGGGGGGGGGCGGGGGTTGAGACCCCATAGCATGCATTGTCAGGGCTCTAATCCCCATAACAATTGACCATGTAAATTTTTCCCCCCGGTTTACAATTTGTTTGAAATGTATGGGGGGGGGGGGGAAGCAAAACCCAATACCCCTTTGGGGAGCTATAAAAATTCTGAAATTTTGGGGCGCAATGCCCCAAGCAAAATTACTTTGCACAAAAAAGGGGCCAGGTGCCATACCTTAAGATGCATATTTTTTAAAAGGGGTTTTTCACTCAATTGGACAAACCCACTTTTCTTTGTTTTGTAAGATTTTTTGGCAGCACTCTAAATTATGGGCCCTTTTCAGTACGGGCCCAAATTTGAAGCGTTTAACTGAAAAATCACAATAAGATTTCATAGTAATGTTGGCCAATGACTCGCTACCCCCAAATTAAAAACAATTTTTTGTAATAAAATACCAGCGCTAGAGATTAAGCCGGAATTATCCTATGTTGTGTTTACTGAAAGCAAAAAAAGCAGGAAAAATATTTGGAGGGAAGGGTTTTGTCCATTTATTATGTGCGGGTGGAAAGGAAATTTTAAAAGGGATGCCCAGGGAAAGGGTTTCCAGGGGGGACACCCCGGGTTTTTCCCACAAGGGAAAAATGGCACCCAAGGGAGAAATGCACTGGGGGGGGCCCAAACCAAGGAAAGGATCTTGGGGGGGGGAAAAAAGAAAGTTAGGTTAGGGAAAACCTTAGGTTACGTGGGTGTGGGGTTTTTGCTTAGCCTGTGCGCTTTATTGGGTGCTTTTTCTAAAAGGCTTTTAGAGTGGGTTGGAGGCCGGGTTCACCCCCCCCCCGGTCCAGGCTTTACCGGTATCCCTAGGTTTTTAAACCCCTGTGCAGGAAAGGAAAAACCGGGTAAGAGAGTTAACCTGATGCTCAAGGGTTTTTGGGAAAGGTTAATGGTCTCCAGAGGTGGGGGGCAGGGAGAGAGGATTTTTCTGTCCCGGACCCTAAACAGACCTTGGGTCTCCTAAAAAGGGGAAAGTCACCAGCCACCGGGGGGAGTACATTTTGATTTTTTTTTGTTTGCGGGACTTTACCTTTGTTTGTGAGTGTTATACGGTGAAGAAAGGGCCTGCGGAAATAGACTTTTTTAAAAAATCCCTGTTGTTTTGCCGGTGGAAAATAAACCCTATATTTTTGTTCCCAACCAAAACGCGGGTGCCTGCCTCTGTGACCCTTAGTCCCCACATATGGTGGGGGGTTTGCAAAGGGGCACTGGTTTGCTAAGGGTTTAAAAAGCAGCATACGTTTTTTTGGGGCGTTAAAATCCCTTTTGTGAACTGTATGTCCCGGTGAAGGCTGCTGCCCCTTTCCCGCCTAACCCGTCCACACCAAAAGGGGAATATGCAAGCACCTGGTGCAGGCCAAAGCCAAACCCGCAAGAAAACCCCAAAACCCTTCTGTTGCTGGAAAAAGGGTTGCAGCACTCAGGATAAAAGTTTTGGGCCCGAGGACGGAGGAGGTTTTGGGGGGTCGTGCACGTAAAAAAAGGGAGTAACGGCCCCCTTGCAGAAAATGGGCCCCTGTGATGGTCTGGAGGTGTTAATCTGGCGGGGTTTTAGAGGCTGGCGGAAAAGAGAAGGAAAAAAATCCGGGTGCCGTCCCGGACGGAAAAATTTCCCGGCGCCCCTATTGGAAACGGGGAACCCCGGGGGAGAAGGCCCATTTTGAACCCCCAAATACCGAGAAGCCCAAAGGGCCCCTTTTACCTCCTCAAAGGGAGAGATTTGGGGCCCGGCGGGGGGTCACCCCGGGTTGCGGGCTGCAGAGTCCTGATTGGCGGTTTGAAAAAAGATTAAACCGCCCCCTTTCCCGCTGTTTGACCTTCTCAATTGTGCGGGGAAATGGCTTTTTAACCCGGGAAGGGTTTCTGGGGTCCCTTCCCCCCTCGTAGGGCCGGATCGTCATGGACCCTACGCAAGTGGGGTACCACGAGGCTGCATGTTGGGTTGCCCCGGGACCCACCCAAAAAAAAGGGGGGTTTCTGGGGCCGTGATTGCCCTGTGGGCGGGCACCACTTCCCGAGTCCTTTCTGGGGCCAAACCCCTAAAACTTTCTCCGCCCCAAAGACCCGGGGAAAACCCTTTCCGGAAAACCCGAGTCGGGGGGGGGCCACCCCGAAAGAGAGGTTTGGGGGGCCCAAGAAGGTAAATTTCCCCCTTAAAAAACTCCCTGGGTGGTGGAAACAGAAGTGCGCTGTTGGGGGGGGGAACCCCAATTTTGGGGGGATATTGCAGCGCCCTGTCCCCAGCGGAGGAGCCCATTTTGGGGTGTGTGCCCAAACCCTGCCTCTCCATGTTTGGCTCACCCTACCGGGAGTGCTTTGCCCTGCCAAAACCCAGGCCCTCAAAGGGAAAGTTTGTCCAGGTGAATGGGGGTTTAAATTGGTGGCCCCGTTGGAAAAATGGCAGCCTAGTTACCCCTTTGCGAGCTGCCCCCGCTACTGGGTTTCCCGGGGAAAAAGGGGGGGGGGGTGGTCTGCATTCATGGGGACACGAAGCACTACCCCCTGGCGGGCAGTGACTATCGAGGGGCTTTTTTTGCGGGACTCGGGCCATGTGGTGGGGGGATCATAACAGACTTGGGTACATCCCCTTTTAAACCGGGGGAAAGGGGTTTTTCCCCGTTTGGGAACTTTGTTCCAAACCCCCCCGGTGAGCTGGGAGGGCCCTGAGTTCCCCCCCCCTCGTCCAGTTCCCCCCAGCGGAGGAAAGTTCAATTTTGTGCGGTAGGGGGTTGGGCCACTGATGTTTCATGACTTCCCTTAGTGTATTGGGAGGAGGCGAGGGAAAAAGTTGTTTCCCCCTTTTGAGCAAAAATATACCGGGAAACCCGGAGGTGGGGCCCCCCCCCCCGTCGGAAAATTTGGCACGGCTCAGTTGGAGGGGCCCACCCCAAAGGGAAAGCATGGGGACCCGGTTAAAGGTACTAATGGGGTGCCCCAAAAGCCCCCACGCCCGAGAAAAAAAATATTTTCCCGCCCCCCCCCTTTAAATCAATTTTTTTTTCTGTATGGGTTGTAGAGATAAGAGGGGAAAATTGGGGGAAAAAACCTTTTTTGGTTCCTGTACCGTATAGGGGATGGTACGGGTATGCCTCACCCGTCATGTGCTAGGGGGGATTTTGGGGGGGGGGAAAACGCAAAAAGACCCAGGGGAAATTTTTTAAAGGTTTTACTGGCCCCGGGGGCCCTTTAAGAGATTGCCTTTTTTGTAAGTCCCCGCCCCCCCGTGCCAACTAAAACCCCTCCAAATTTCCCCTTTCAGGAGCCCCTTTGTTTCCCCCCCCTTTTTCGAAGTGCCCTTTTGAACGAAACCCAAAGGATCTGTTGGGCCATTTGTCAAGTGACCCGGGGGGCCCCCCAGTACATATTAGTTTATAGATTACGCTACCAGGTTTTCCCCGGGGGCCCTTTCCCTTTTTAAAAAATATTTTTCTCAAAAAAGGGTTTTCCGAGGGTTGATGCAGGGGCTTCTCTAGAAGGGTTTTCCCAAAAGGAAAAACCTAACGGACCAGGGGACACCCCTTTTTGTCTAAAGGGAAAAAAAGGACCCCGTGTGGCTACTGCACCCTTAAAAAAACTGAGGGGCCTCGGTATATCATCCCCAAAAGGGGCGGGTTAGTCGAGAATTTAATTTAAAAAACCCCGAAGGGGATGCTGAGAAAGGTGGTAGGAAAAAGGGTGGGAGGGACGGGGTTGTCTACTGCCATCCTTCTATTCTCCCATCAGAGAGGTTCCGCAATCTTCCCCGGGGGTTTTCCCCCTTTGAAAAATTTTTTTGTTAAAGGGAGACCCCCCCTAGGGGATGCTGGACCAAACACCAAAGGGGACTTGGGAAAAGTGAGGCTACCCCCTACAAAAGTGTTGTTTATACACGTTTGTCAGATGCAGGAAACCCCCTCGGCCGGGTAAAGCCCATTGGGAAGGGACCTACCCAGGGCAAGGAGGGAAAAGAGCCGGGGGATACAATAGGGCCCCCTAGGGTTTTTGGGAGTTTAACCCCGGGGATCGCGGTTGGTCCTGGTTCCCCCACCCCTCGAGAGTAATTTCCCGGCTAAAAAGGGAGGGCCCCTTTTAAGTGGTTTTGAGAGAGGGTTTGGGGAGGTAAAATTAATTTAAATTTCATCAGCCAAAGGGAAAAAGAAAAACCCTTTTCCAAATATACCACTTTAAAATTTTTAAAAACCGTGGCAGGATAAAAGGCCCTAGTAGGGTCCTGGGAACCCAAGTGGAAGCACAGTCAGAGTTAGGAAAGGGTTTTCATAGGGCGAATGTCCCAAATCCTCAAAAAAAGGAGACCTGGGAGTTGCTACAGCGCCAATTTGGGGCATTTCCCGGGGGACCCCTTTCCCGGCATACCGATGTGGTACAAACATGAGTTAAAGTACCCGGCCCTGGGGTTTAAAAATTTATTGTCAAACCCTACCAAATCCCAGGGAAACTCGGGACAGGCGGTCTCGGGGGAAGTAAGGGCCTTTTTGGCCCTGGGGTATTTTAAGGGGGTCCAAAAAACGGGTGGTCTAGCCCCCTTGTGTTGGTGCCTAAGCCCAAATGGGACTTGGCGCCCTTTTGCAAGATTTCCCCCCGACTCAAATTTAGGTATCTAAGTGGGATTCTTTCGATGCCCCCCGGGGGAAAGAAACTGATTTAGGGGACTGGGGTCACCGGTACATAACAAAATGGACCCTTTCGAAAGGTTATGGCAGATTTCCCCCCTCAGAAGGGGGCCAAAGAGGGAAAATGCCTTCTCCCAAACCGGAGGGGCTAAATTTCCCCTACACAGGATTTGGCCCTTTTTTTTTTTTGGGGTTAAAAGGGGGGGCCCCCCAAACTACATTTCAGGGGGGCAAGGGGTAGTTCTTTAAAACCCCCTTTCCCGGTACGCTCGATATTTGCGATATTGTTTATTTTTTAGTACCGGGCTGGGAAATTCCCCTCTCAGGGAGGTACAGGCCTACTCAAAACCACTCAGGGAAAACGGGGTTTTTTGGGTAACCTGAAAAAAAGGCCATTGGGCTGGGAAAAAGCCCGAATTTTTTGGGGGTTTATTGTGGGGAAAGGGGGACAAATTTGGGCCCCCCCCTAAAAAAAATAGAGGCAATTCAGAGGTGGGCCAAAAAACCCTTACAAAAAAGCGGTGAGAAACGTTCCTGGGGATTGTCGGCTACTACGCAGGTTTGTGCAACTTCGGGTTCAAATTTCAGCCCCTTTAAGACCCCAAAAAAAGGGAGGGGAAAGGAGTGAAAGGGGAAATGGGGAGGAGGCAAGAAAACATTTTTAGGGCCCCGAAAAAAAAACCCTCTGTAGCCCCAGGCCCGTATTAGGGGGCACCAGGGCTTCACTAAGGAGTTTGTTATCCAGGGCAGACGCCCCAGAGGTGGGGGGTTTGGGGGCAGTCATGGGCACAGGGGGTGAAAGGGTTTGGGGCAACACCCTTTTAAAAATTGGTAGGAAGCTCACGTTTCCCCGTGAAAGAAACTTTTCCTTTAAGGGAAGGGGAATTTTCTGGCGATAAAGGGGCTTTAGAGTCCCCTTTCGGTATTATTTGCAGGTAGAAAATTCAGGTTTTGGGGGGAAAAGGGTCATGCAACGTTAAAGTGGTTTTTAAAAAAGAAATAAAGGCAATAATGCCAGAGGGGACAAGAGGGGTTTCCCGGAAATTCAAGATTTTCAATTTGTGGGGAAAAAACCGGGCCCGGGAAACAGGGATATAAAAAGCTGAAACCTTGTTGGCTCCCCTGTTGGGCAGTTCAAATGCCCCGTCCCCTGGCCCTTTGGGGAGAGGGGGGGGGTGGAAAAACAACCCGAGGAAAAAAAAATGGATTGGGAAGGGATGTCCCTAGTATTATGCTGCAGATGGGAAGGAAGTTCCAGGGGTGTCAAAGGGAAGGGGCCCATCCAGTTTGGGGAAACCCCGGGCTTTCCCCAAAGAGAAAGGCAGCAAAAGAATGCACTAGTGGGGGCCCCCAAAAGGGAAAAGGGTCTTGGTGGGGGGGGAAAAAAAGCAGTTTAGGAGATAGGTAAACATGGGTTTCGTAGGGTTTTTGTGTGTATTTTGGGATAGCTGCCCGGGGCAGCTTTAAATTTTTGGGTGCTTTTTTAAGGGCCTTTTAAAACGGTGGGTGGGAGGGGTTACCCTCCCGGGCCCGGCTTTACCGGTTTTTTTCCCCAGGGCTTTTAAAACCTGTGCAGGAAAAAGAACCCGGTGAGAGAGGGTTTAAATTGGGTGTCAAAGGGAAGGGTTTTGGAAAATACTGGTTCCAGAGAGTGCCCACGGAGAGGGAGGGCTGCCCTACCGGACCCCCTTTAAAAAAGACCCGTGTGTTTCCCCAAAAGGAAATCCCGCCCCACCCGGGGGAGTAAATGTTGGTTTGTTTTGGGGGGGAACCCTTTTTTCCTTTGATTTGTGAGTGTTTTTCGGTGAAATAAGCCCGTTTCAAAAGGCTTTCTGTTATTACTGCTGTTTGTTTTGCCGGTGGGAAAATTTAAAAACCCCATATTTTTGGGTTTCCCAAAACCCAAACCGGGTTGTGCCTGCCTTTTGTGACCGCTAGTCCCCACAATACCCTTTTCCAAAAAGTAACCCACTCCAAACCAAACAGGTTTTTTCCGCTGTGGGGGTATTTTCAAATTTTCTCCGCAATAAAGATGGGGGGTTGTACCAAAAAAATCTTTAACTCAAACAGGTTTGGATTCTGGGGGGCTTTTTTTTATTTTTTATTTTTACGCGCCAAAATTATCCCGGAAACTGTTTCGTATAAAAAAAGTGGTCTAGGGTTAACATAATTTAAACAAAAAAAAACAAGTATGATAACAAGCAAATTTAAAGGGGCAAAAAAGGAGGGTTCGAGGGGGGGGGGGGGTTGCTGGTGAGGGAACCCTTCAAACCCAAAAATGTGAATTTTCTTTAAAGGGATTGGGGGTTTGGGGATTTTATAGCTTTCTATGATGTTTATTGTTCCCTTTTAAAATTTGAATTTTTTTTTCCCGCCCTTTGGGGGAAACCCAAGAGGTAACTTTAAGGAATAATTTTTCAGAGAAATTATTAAACACATTTTGTCACCCTTTTTATTTTGGTTCTAAAAAGAAGCTTCAAATTTTCATTTTAATAAGGGGTGTGTTCCCCAAAGTTAAAAGGGGCAAAATCTGTTAAGTTTTGGGCCCGTAGGGAACGTCCCTCCCCCCCAGTTTTTTGGATGCTTTTTTTACCCCAAAAAACCCGTTGTTTTTTTTTGGGATGTTTTCATTATTTTTAAAGTTTTTTTTTTGCAGTTTTGGGGGGACATTTTTTTTCCAAAAAAAAAGTTTGTTTTTACTGATTTGCAAAAACCAAAAAAACAAAAAAAAAACTGCGAAAAAAAAAAAAGTGCAAAAAAATTTGGTTGCCACTCACCTTCAGTTGGGTTTTCCCATTGACTTAAAGGGAAATTTTTTCAGTCGGGAAAAATGAGCAGTGTCATGCAAATATTTAAAACCCCCTATATTTCAACTCTGTTTTTGAATTTTTTATGATTTTTAGACATTTCTTTGTACCTGTATTACTTGCCACTAACCAGATTATATTTTCCACTTATTTTTTGGGAAAATCTCAAAAAGGGTTTTAGTTTAAAATTAAGAAGGTGTAAGATTTGGGATTTCATACGCTGGTAAGTAATCTTTACCACGCTTAAAAAATTCTGGATATGCCCAAACCCTTTGTTAAGGTTACAAGTTGCGGGCCCCTACCTCCCCTTTAGTTTTAAAAAAAAAGGGGAAAAAGTTTTCCCTTTATCAAAAAGCGTGGGGGACAAAAGGGGAGTAAATTGGGGGAATTTAATTTTTCCCCCGAAATTTCTAAAAAACTAATAAATGGGTTAGTTGCTTTTCTTTAATATTTTTATAATGCAAAAGGGGAAATTTTCTTTTATTTGCAGGTCTCTTTTCTGGCTCTTTAAAAGCAGTTGCCAAGCGGGCCCCCACCCCCTCCCGGGGAAAAAAGGGGGGAATTTAGATGGGGTTTTCCCTTATGAGATTTAGGGTTGTTCAAACGGCATATTTTAAAGGAGCGTAATTAAAGCACATAAGGGTTTGTTTTGAAATACCCCAAAATTAATAAGGAAAAATACGGGAATTGTGGGCCTTCTTTGAGAACTATGATTGCCTGACATTCTCCATGGAGGGGGGAGGAAAGAGTGACTTTTCACTTCTTCCTCTTTACTTCTTTTTGCACGGGGGAATCCTGGTTTGGGGGTTGGGGTGTGAGCAACAAGCTCCCCCTTAAAAACCCCAACCCAAAAACTTTTGGAGATTTTTTTTCCTGAGGTAATTAAGTATTTATCCGTTTTTTTGGGGAATATTATGCATTTTAAACCTGCCCTTATTTTTCTGATTTTTTTGTTTTGTGAAAATTGATGACCTACGTTAGGTCAATAAAAATTTGGACACTGACCCCAATTATTTTTTTTTTTTCCTGTTCATAAAAAACATTTTTCGGGTTATGGCTTTAAAAATTGGATTTTGGTTTTTAAATTTCCGATTTTCCCAGTTTTTCATTTGGGGGTATCTCTTTTAAAATTGGATAAAGGGGTTTTGGGGAAAGTTTCAGCTTTTTAAATGTCCCCAACACAGTTTTTGGGAAACCCAAAAGAAATTTGGGAACAAATTAAATAATTGTGAATAAAATGTTAATTTCTTTACTTGGTAAGGTGTGTAAAGGATGTAGTTTTCTTTACCTGGGGAAAATTTGTGTTAAATGGGTTTTTTTGGACTTAGGATAATAAAAAGGAATGTTAGGGTTTAGTTTGGGTTTAGGTTAAAAATTTAGGTTTCTTTCCCCGTTATAGTTGCCTGGTAACAGTGGTGTCATAACCCCCCAGCCAATAGGGGCTGAAAACCCCTGTGAAGCAGGGAAGGGGGAGTTAGCTGCCAGCGCAGGGGGGTTAAATAAATGTGGGACATGTAGTAACTCCCGGGAGGAAAATCTGTTGGGGATTCTGCAAAAGGGAGGGGTGCAGGGGCGCAAACACCCTCACCACCTTTGGGTGGGGGGGAAGCTGATTTTATGGAAAAACAGGAAGAAGCCCTAAAAAAAACTAAAGGGCTTGGGATATTGTTATCTGTTTAAAAAGCATGTAAGCTGGGCAGGAGGGTGGGGAAAGAGCTTTTGCCCCTAGCCGGAGCGCATTGAAGAAGGGGCAAGAGGCCTCCCTAAAAGCAGGACGGAAAGTGGAAAACCCCCTGAGTGAGTTTGGAAAGGGGCCCCTGGAAGACAGCAGGTTAGAGCAGTGAGGTTGGCTGGAGAGAGCCCCCTGGGGGTGCTGGGGGAGTGAAAAGGGTTCCCCAAACTGTTTGAATTCAATGGGGAAAGACTGGATTTTTACTACCCAAATTTTTTGGGTTTCTGGAGGAAAACAAAAAAAGTAAAAACCCCAGTTCTCCTGGGTTTGCTGTTGTCTTGTCTTTTTTTCCAAAAATTTAAAAAAGCCCGGGAAACGTCCCTACAGAGAGTCCCACCCTCGTTTTTCCCCCCAATTTAAAAGAAAACCCGAAAAAAAGTGCCCCAAACCAAAACCCCTCGCTTTCTTTCTGCAAGGGTGGAAACCATACCCATTTTCAGTAGGGGAGTTTCCAACCATACCCCCTCCCGCTTCCTTACAAAATGGTTGGGAAAATGCTGGGCCCGGAAAAACTTGAAACCCTTTGGACATACCAGACACTGTGTTTCCTCCCTTTTTTTTTGCTCTGCCAGGCCCTTTTTGCAATGGGTTTTTAGTTTTCTGCTTGTTTGTGGGGTTTCTGTCTGGAGTTTAGTCTTTTACCCAAGTGTAAAAACCCTTTTCAGTTTTGGGGTTTAGATCAGGTAATGATTTGGGTATTTCAAGAAAATTCCTTCCCTTTTTTTAATAATCTCCTGGGTTGCTTTACCTTTATGGTTTGGGGAATTGTCCTTTTGTATTATGAAAAACCAAAACCAAACCGTTTTTGGGTGCCTTTGGGTGGGTTTAAAACCATAGTATTCTCGAAAACCCCATTTAATTTTACTTCTGGGTTTCTGCCTGTGTCACATTATCAATAAACACTAGTGACCCAGTGCCATGGCAGCCCCTGCCCAAGCCATTACACTGCCTCCGGGAATGTTTTACAGTGATTTGGTAGCTTTGGGTCATGGCTGTAAACCCCACCTTCGCCATACTTTTTCTTTCTATCATTCTGGGTAGAGGTTTGATTTGGTTTCATCTGTCCCAAAAAGGGTGTTCTTTTAGAACTGTGCTGTTTTTTTTTTAGCAGAGTCCCAAACTAGCCTTTTTATTCTTGAGGTTATGAGTGGCTTGCACCTGCAGTGAAACCCCCTGTATTTACTTTCATGCAGGGCTTCTCTTTATGGTAGATTTGGATATTGGAAAACACCCACCTCTTGGAGAGTATTGATAGAATTTCTATGTGCTCAATCCCCGCAAAAGCAGCCAAAAATGATTGGTCAGCGTTCCTAACAAATAGACAATGACGAAAACATAAAGCCAAAGCAACCCAGGAGTATATTAAAGCAAAGAAGTGGAATATTCATGAATGACCAAGTCAGTCACCTGATCTCAAATCAACTGAGCAGCATTTCACTTGTTAAAGACTAAACTTTAGACAGAAAGGCCCACAAACAAGCAGCAACTGAAAATCGTGCCGTAAAGGCAGAGCATTAAAAAAGGAGTAAACACAGCGTCTGGTGATGTCCATGAATTTAAGACTTCAGGCAGTCATTGCCAACAAGGGTTTCAACCCAAGTATAACAATTAACCATTTTATTTACAATTTTTTTAATTTGTCCAATTACTTTTGGTCCCTTTAAAAAATGGGTGGCACATGTTAAGGAGCTGAAACTCCTCCTAAACGCTTCATCCAATTTTAATGTATTACTAGGTGCACTTTTTAATCAGTAGACTAGACAGATCCTCCAAAGCAAGACGCATAGGGTGACATGTATAAATTCTGGCGCTGATAGACCAGTTCTAAATCGCTTTAAGGTAGTTGGAATGCGCCAGAATGTATGAACCTGTTCTTCTGCAGTTCAAACATACAGGCGCAGTCTAGTTCCCATACGACAAAACAGGCTCAGGCACCACCATTACCCAGGTAGGGCTGTTCTAACTGTTCTGCACCAAAGTTTTGGCATCAAAGAATCATAAATGTGTCTACTTCTACTAATGTGGTGCGACGCCCCCAGAACGCCCCAAAACTTTGGCATGCTAAAAAAATGTCTTGGCCCCGGTACCGAGGCACTTATCGCACCAAAGTTTGGAGTACGCTTGTTCATACATCTATAGAACTAATTTGCTACAGCTTTTTGAGGCCAGAATTCTGGCGCAGCCCCGTTCATACATGTCGCCCATACTCTCCATCCCACCCAAGAGATAAGGATCCTGAACACCAGACCTCCTCTATGAATGCAGTATCTGAAAAGGGGTTTTTAAAATTTGGAATACTCCTTTAAGTATTTGCAAAGATACTAGTGTTTCTTTAATTATGATTATATTGATATAACGTATAGAGTTATTTTAAAACCTAATATAAATAGTGAATATCATTAATTTTTTTTAACTTAACAGGATGAAGCCGAAAAATCCAGAAAATGCACTGGACTAAGATTTTCTTTGGTGCTTTTGCGCCACCATAGATTAAAATCTATTCTCTTATCTCAAACTGTGTTTTTCTTCATTTGCTTCTATGGTAAAGCTTTATGTTTTTTGTTATAAATAGTGTCCTGGGGAGATAAAGTGAGAGATTGCCCCAGCAGCAAGTAATGGAACCACCCATTTATGGAATTCTTCTTGCATTATTTATATATTGCAGAAGGGTATACAAGTGATCTAGCCCCACAGTGCTCCAGTACCCTAGGGTTACTCAATGTTAATGTTAAAAATAAAAAAAAGTTTTTAGATGTATAAAAATAAATCAATTTCAAATCACCCCTTTTGCCATTCTATAAATAAAAAAAATTAAAAGTTACACATAATTGTAATCGGCATGTCTGTAAAAGTCCAGTCTATTAAAATACACCATTTATCCTGTACGCTGAATACCGTAAAAGAAAAAAAATTGGGGGTTTGGGTCATTTCAAAGTTCACTAAAAATTGATATGTAAAGTGATCAAAAAGTTGCACCTATCCCAAAATGGTATCATGAAAATACACTTCGCCCATAGAAAAATGCACCTTCATCAGGCGATAGTTTTTAAAAACTAAAAGTATTGGTAGCAAAAATACCGCTGCAGCGCAAATTAAGAAATTGTAATGTTTGCATTTTTAAACAGTACAAAAAGATAACGAAAACCCTACATAATTGGAATGAGGGTGGAGAAGTTGCTTTAATCTGATGAAGTATATTAAAAAATACAAAACGCGTTGTTCTTAAAATAAAACATATTACTTGGATGTGGAAAGAAGCCTGGCCTAGTCCTGCTTTTGCCGGAGTCTTAACCGGATGACTGTGCTGAAGATTCAGCACAGACCTGGAATTAGAGATTTGTAAGTGATCCACTGTGGAGTGGGGTCTGGGTGGAAGGAACAGCACGCTGGATAATCAGCGAATAGCTGAGGTTGGCA
>JAODAL010066642.1:0-17667 GCA_025379985.1 Phyllomedusa bahiana | reverse complement strand
CCCGGATGGGGATAGGGGCGGGGTTTTGCGGGGTTTTTGAAACAAACTGGGGGTCTGGGAATTTTCCCCGGCGGGGGGTTTTGAATCACCCCGGAAAGATCGGAGGAAAATTTTCGGGGGGAGAGGAGCATCTGCAAAGGGGGTGAAGTACTGGAGAGGGACCCGGCTGTCCCCTGACTGTGTCCCCCATCTATCTGCGGGGCGGGGGTTGGGGAAACTGGGGACAAGTGGAGGGTGGGGGAACCACCCAGGGACATGCCCTGTTTTCGGGTTGTATAGGACTGTATGTGACAGTGGTGGGGTGGGGGCCCAAAAGAAAGGGTTTAATTGTCCTGTCTAAAAGGTGTATAGGACGGGTATTTGACATTTGGAGGGGCGGGACCGGGGGCAGGGACAAGCCCTGCTATAGGTGTTTTGGACGGGTATGTAAAATGTGGGGGGTTTGCGGGACCGCGGGGCCCTATGCCCTGTTCATCGGGTGTATAGAGACTGTATTTGAAATTGAGGGGGTGGGGCGGGAAACCGGGCAGGGACTTTTGGTCCTTCTTTCAGGTGTTTAGGACGGGTATGTGACATTGGAGGGTGGGGGAAACCAAAGGAGGGACTTGCCGGGAAAAACAGTGTTTAGGACTTTTATGGAACAGGGGGAGGGTGCGGGACCGCGGGGACTATGCCCTTTTGCCCTATTCGGTGTTGGGAAACTGAAGTGACATTTTGGGGGGGTTTTGCGGGAAAACCCAGCAGGGACTATTTTCCTGTCCATCGGGTGTTAGGACTTATGGACATGGTGGGGGGTTTTGGTACCAGCGGGACTATGCCCCTTCCTTTCAGGTTTTGTATAGGAAGTATGTGACATGGAGGAGGTGGCCCCCAGCGGGATTTATGTGGGGTGTTTTAATTCGGGTTTATAGGCCCTTAAATGACATGGTGGGAGGGGCGGGCACCAGCGGGGGAATATTTCCTGTTACAGGTGTATAGGAAAAAAATTTTGACTTTTGGAAGGTGGGTGCGGGCCCAAGCAGGGACTATGTCCTGTCCATCAGGTGTTTTAGGACTTTTTTTGGAAAATGTGGAGGGGTCGGGACCAGCAGGGACTATTTTCCCTGTTCTATCGGGTGTATAGGACTGTATGGGGACATGGGGAGGGGGTGGTACCGGGGCGGGGGACTATGCCCGTCCATCAAAAAATAGGACGGAAAAGGTGACATGGTGGGGGGGTGGGGTTCCCAAAGCAGGGGACAAAAGTTTTGCCAAATCATGTTATGGGGACTGTCTGTAAACATGGGGGGGGTGCGGGGGACCGCAGGGACTTTTTCCCTGTCCTGCATTGTTTGGGGACTGTATGTGGACATGGGGGGGTTGGCTTTTTTAAAAGTAGGGAAAAAGCCCTTTGCCCCACTTGTGTATGGGACGGTATGTTGAAAAAGGGAGGGTGCGGGTTTACCCCCCAGTGTGTTTGGGGGGGGGCCTATAGAACAGCTCCCCAAAATAACTAGAAAAAAAAATGTGGACTTTTAGTTGACTTTTTAAAAGCAGGTCGGGCCAAAGGGCTTGAATGATGCACCAGTGCCCTTTGGTCCCTGGGTTACCACACTATAAATGTAGACTATAGTTTTGATGTTTTCAGAAGGGACCGGGCCAAAGGGCCAGGGTGTAGGGGGGGTCCCCCTGTCCCCTAATAAAGTCAGGGGAGAAAAAAAGGGTTTGGGCCCCCGGTCGGTTTTTAAACCCTGCTCCAGAAATTTTTGGTTTTTCTTGTAGGAGTAAAAAACCCCCTTACAAAACCCCTTTAACCTTTTTAAAGGTGATGCACTTGAAACGCCCCAACCGGGGGGGGAAATCCTCTTATGGGGCCGGTGGTGTGGAAGGAAATAGCGGGGAAAATCTAAAAGGGGGGGGGAGGGGGGGCTTGGGCCATTTCCTCCCAGTTTTTGTTCCCCATCAGTCACACTGGGATGGCAATGAATATCTGCAGATATTTTTGGGAAAACGGGGCCCCAAACCCCAATCCATCATAAAAACCGCCCCCCCGGCCAAAAAAGGCAGGTTAAAGGGGTTTTCCCTGGGCTTTCCCTTTTGCGACGGGGTTTTATGTAAATTGTAAAGTGAAATTGGGGGGGAATTTCCCTTGAAAAAAAAGAGCGGGAATTGGTGGGCCCTAAAGGACTGGAAATTGGGGAAACACTGCTTTTAAGGGTCTTTTCCCCCACGTTCATCAAACCCAAAGAATTCAAAAAAAAAGTCTCAAGGCTTTCCTTAAAGAGAACCGTCCCCCTAGGTGGGAACCCCTTTCCCCTTCCCGGGAGGACACCCACAAGCTAGTTCAAAAACCCGGCTTTTTCCAGGCTTTTCCCCCCTTATTTCGGAAGTTTGCTGGATTTTTTAGGGGATTTTAATGCTCAATCTAGAAATTTTGGGGCAGCCTGTTCTGCCAGGAGAGGAGTCCAGTATATTCATGAGAAATGTTGGCTCCCCCCAAAATCCTTTAAATAACCCCCCCCCAAAACCCATTGCTGATTCTATCTATTACATTTTGTGTTGGGAAAGGGGGTCAGAAAAACCCTTTTGGGGGGGGGCAAAATTGACAGGGGGGCGGGGCTGCAACCCTGGGGTTAAATACATTTGGAAAAGGATCTCTAAAGGGCTCTAAAACTAACTATATGGAAAGAGGCCCAAAAAAGTTTAAAATAGCTGTCAGTCCCCGGTCATTGACAGGATGAGTTTGTAAAAATACCACCTGCGCTTAGCGGCCGGCCTTTAGGTGTGCCCCAATTGGCAGGGACAGCGCTAGGTTCTAAACAGTTGCTTTATGAAACCCTTGTCCTTGAAAATTTCATTAACCCAACAAAAGGGGGTAGCTTTTTTTTTTAAAAGGGTTGGTTTTTAAAATTGAATAGGGGGGTAATCAATACGGGGACGTACAACCCAAACCTTTTTCTTTTTAAAAAGAAGAACCTGGCTCCGGGGGCTGGGGGAAGGAGGACTTTTTTTTACAAGGAAACCCTTTTTTCTAGAGGTTTCTCCCAAGATTAGGCTGACAGGGCCCCCGGGTTTTGGGGTACAAATGGTAGCCCCTTGGCCAGGAAGGATTAGTACTGGGCAAAAAGGTCAATGGGGCAGGTCCGTATGGGTAGGGAGGAAAAGGACCCTGTTTTTGTTCCCAAAAAAAAACCCAATCTGAAATTTGTACAATAACGCGGGTTCGGGGGCCCGGCGGGGGGAGATTTTAAGGGGAAATCTGGGGAAAAGTGGTTGGTGAAACTGGGGCCATGGTTTTAAAAAGGCCCGGGCGGGAAAGGGTACCCCTGGGTCCCCCAAATGTGTTACTTCACCCCCTCTTTTTTTCCGTCAACCCATAAGGACATGGCGTGCACCAGGGGAAAGCCCCAGGAGAAGTTTGTGAGGAAGGAACGGGGGAGTCAATAATGAACGGGGGATTTTTTCGCAATTGTGAAGGGGGCCGCCCCCGGAAGGTGGGGACACTGGTTCCTTTGGCAATAATTTTGGGGGGGGGAAGTCGGGTCAGGGGAAAAAGGTTTTTCCTAAACTAATAGGAGATGACCAGAGGGTTTTTCCAAGGTGACCCGAGTCCAAAAAGGGGCGGGAAACCCTTAAAAACCCTGGGGGCAAAATTAAAAAACCCCCGGGGCATTGATTTGAAAAAGGGAAAAGGGCTTTTGGTGGCACGTGGAGAGGAAATGTTCAAAAACCTAGGGTGTGTAGATTTTCCGGGGGACTTTTGGTCATTTTTAAAAAATTTGTTCCAAAAAGGCTCATGGATTTGGCCCCTTGAAGGACATTGTTTCCCCTTTTTACCGCTTTTTCCGGGGAATGGGTTTCTTGGGGGTTTGGGTTTTTGGGCTGTTCTACCCCTTTTTGCAAAATTTATAAAATTCCCGGAGTTTGTGGGGGCAAATTGGGGAAAAGGCCTTTGGAACAACCGGGAGCCAGAGGGGGCGGGGAGGCGGTGTGCGGGGAAAGGGGTTGTGTTGGGAAAGGAGTTCTTTCGGGTTTCTCGTGAAAAAACCACACCGGGTGGCTGAAGGTTTAACCTAATATAAATTAGACTCACCCGGGGGGGGGGGAAAGGGAAAGGGAAAAATTTTGTCCCCAAACGGCCAGAAAACATCCTTTTCCCCTTTGGCTGGAGGGGAAACTTTTTTAAAAGGGGGGGTGGCACTTTAGGACAGCCGGGGAACCCAAATTTGAGGGGCTTAAATACCAAACACCGGTCAGGGGGTTTTAAAAAATTGGGAGGGGACTTAAAAAATATTGCCAGTCGGGGGGAGATCTAGTTGGGGGAACTATTATACAGTAAACAGGGGGTCTAGTTAAATTTCCCTTAAAATATACACCACTCCAAGGAATCCAGTTGGGGGGGGGCTAATATAACCAAGGGGGGTCAAAAGGGGTTTTAGTGGGGGGCGGGGGGGCTCTAATAAGGCCAAAATGTTCAGTTAAGGATCTAATTTGAGGGGACAAAAATTTTTTACACCAGTTCCAAAAAGATCCCATTGGGAGGGGCCAAATTTAAAAGGGGCCAGTCAGGGGGGGGGGGTTTAAATTTTGAAAAAAACTAATTTAACACCAGCCCGGAAAATCTAGTTTATTTTTTTTTGGCTAATAAAACACCTGTCTAAAAGAAAATCCAGTTGATTTGATTTAAAAGGTACAATAGCAGGGTTTTGGGGGGATTTTGGAAAGGGGGGCCAAAAAAATCTAACTCTTAAAATTTTATTTGACCCCCGACCCTGACTCCCTCATCCCGGGCCTCAATTTTTTTGTGAAAAAACTGTATTTAAAAGGAAACCCTCGGGCCCTTTTTTTAACCAACCCTTTTTATACAAAAAAACAAGCAAATTTGGCCGATAAATTCCCCAAACCCCCCCGGGGACCCCCAAAAAAGGGAAAAATTTTTGAACTTTGACTTTCATTTTCCCCCCTCCCCATCCACAAACAGCTTTAAAACCGTGAAATTTCCCCCATAAATTTTTGAGGGCCCCAAAAAAAAATTTTGGAAAAATTTATTTTTATTGGAAAAAAATTTTAAAGAACAAAAAAAAATTAAACTTTAAAAATGAAAAAACGATCCCAGTAAGGGGGGAAAAAAGAATAGTTTTCAAAAAAAAATTGTCCTGAAAAAATTTTTTCCAAGAACCAAGGGATTTGGTTTATAAAAAGGGAGAAAAGTTTCACCCCCAAAGGAACCTTCATGAAAACCCTAAAACCCAAATCCCCGTTTTTTTCCAGGCTATAGAACGGCCTCTCAACACTAATTTGGGGTTGGTGGAAAAGCTTGAACACAGGGGCAAAAAATTCTAACAATGCGGGGTTTATAAATGATTTGCCCCCAGTCGGGTTTCTGATGAACGGTGAACCCTTCTCCCATTTTAAAGAAAGTTGGGGGAAAATTTTTGTTTGGAAAATTAACGGCCCAATCTGTTTGTTTAGGGGGACCGGGGAAACTATTCCCCGCATTTACCTTTTTTGTCTGCTCCATGCCCATCCAAAGCTTTTTCAAAATGAAACTCCTCATCAAAATAGGGCTGAAAAATATGGGAGCGAAGCGGCTGGCAAGCCCCATTTTCCTTTGCTCTTGGCACTGCAAAAAAACTGGACCAATTTTATTATATTTTTGGGGGGAGTTGGAGCGGTTCATTTTTTTATAAGGGACCCCAAAAGGAAAACGCCCTCCACGACCCCGACTCCACAGCCCTAAAATTTTTTCGGGAAAGACCCATTTAAAGGACCCTAACAAAACACCATTAAAATCAAACCCATTTTGAGGGACAAATGTACTTTTCAAGGGGGGGCCCTTTCTGGAAAAACCCACTGTACACCCGTCAGGAGAAGTTTCCGGGAAATACAAAGAGCTGCCAGTAACCCCTTAACACTTTTGTGGAGCCCTTGAAAAGGGGAGGGACCCGTTTATGGTCCTCACTATTTGTTTCAATCATTCACAGTCCCGGGTGGCTTTTTTAAAAGGGTTTTTTAATCATTTCTTTAAATGGTCTTCAGAATAAGAGGACGGGTAAAAAACAAGCAATTTTTCCCAATTTGGGGAAGTCATTAGCAAAGCTGCCCTTGTTACCCCACAGGAACCCTTGTTTTTCGTTTTCTGTAAAACCCCTGTTCCCCTAGTGCCGGGGCAGAATTCCTCCTCCTTTCATTTTTTTGGCTGCCGGCTCAAACAAAATTTACTTTTCTGTCGGGCCCCCGGTCGTTTTCATGGGGAGAGCGCATTCCTGCCTCTAAACTCAGAAAAAGGGTCCAGAAAAACAATTTCATTTCTGCACAGACGGCTGGGCAGCTCCACAGAAACACTGCAGCGCTTCAAAAAAATCAGTAACCCACAAAAAATTGGCCTGGGTCCCTAATGCCCCTGTGGGGAAAAACATAAAAAGGGGAGACAGATCTTGGGGGCACAGATGGTTCTTTGGGAAGATGGATCCAACAGAAACAAACCCCCAGCTTTTGAGAGGAAAGAGATCATTTGCTCTGAGTTCATAGAAGACTGTCTGGACTGAATGCGGGGTGTGCTATGAAAACCCTCTTAAAAAATTTAAAAGATGTAAGGGGGCTGTCCTGATTTGGCCGCGTTTGGAGGGGGTTTTTTCTGGAGCTCCTCGTCCTTCATCAGCAGTTTGGCCAAACCCTGACGCTACCAAATGGGGAAAATTCTAAAAAAAGACTCAAAATCTCCCCCCCGTCCCTGGGAGCCTTTTTTCATGCACAGCTCCCCCGGCCCGCCCTCTAAAACGAGGAGGGCGCCAGGCAACATTGCGGCGACGGCCCCCGCGACACAATCACCGGCAACCCTCCGAAAACCGTCACCCCCCGGATTGAACCTCTGGCCGTGGAGGAAACCGAGCCACTGCCCCTCCAAGCCCCGGGATTCCCCCCGTGCAGACCCGGGGCCGACTGGCAGTGGACACTGCCCGCCATGTGGGGAAGGAAGATGGCCCCCGGGCCTTCTGCGCGGGCACTCCCTCTTCACCCAGGCTGTGCTGAGGCCGGCCGCGCCTTCGGGGACACCTCCCAGGACCGGCGGACCATGCGCGCCCCGAAGCTGTTTTGCGGGCCCGGGGCCCCGATGGGAGACCCCCGGGTCCTCTCAAAGCTGACAGCATGGGGTGGCGGTCGGTCGGGCGCAAGGTACGGGGGTGGGGTTTGGGGGGACGCAGGACCCCTTGCAAATTCCATTTGGACTCGCCATCCCAACACCGAGGTCTTGATGCCCCCCAACCCCAGCCCCCATGGCCCTCAATCTGTCCACCAATGCCCTGGAGTAATGATTTTCCCTCCATCCCAGGCCGCGGGCCCTTTTTTTCCTCCCCAGATTGGTCTTACCAAAGTTTGACCCCACGCTGGGGCCCAACGCCCAAGACACACGGAGGGGGCAACCCCTGCAAAAAGACGCCTTCTCCCCCCTATGCCTTTTACGCGTTTTAGCCCTGTTTTCCCGCAGATCCCTGGCATGCCGCCATTTTCCCAGTACACAGACCTCTCCCCCGAGGTTCCGGTCCTCCCGGGGGGGGGACCCAACGGGGCTCCCTGCGGGCAGCCTGATGTGGTGGCTCTTCCTCATCTACTCACATCGGGGCGCTGCCACCGTGGCAGTAAGGGGCACCCCCCTAGTCACCTCCCCATACATTTCCCAAACACCACTATGAAGGTCCTGGAAAACCTGATCCCCTTCCTGTATCCCAATCCTGTACGGGACGTTCTACTAGCTCAGGGGGTTCATCTTACCTGGGGGAGGGACACCCAGACTGGGACGCTCTTGATTTACACAGAGCTACCAGTCTATACCTTCAAAGATGACCTATGGCCCCAGGCTAAGCATATCCCCAATGCAAACAAAATTCTCTCTTCAGACTGAGTTTCCCTCCTTAAGCTCTAAGTTTTTCCCCTTGACCAAACTCAACAACTAACCACAACCCACGCAGGCTCTTAAATTTTCCCTCTTTCCCCAAAATCCCCCAGATTTTTGCGCTTAACAACATATAGACGCCCTTTGAAAAAGGAAGGGGGGAACAAAAAAGGGGTCCGACCCCCTACTAATCAGTACATCTAACGCCCTCCCCCCGGTGCTCACCATATTTTCAACGACCATTGAAAAAAATCCACTACTTTGAAATGACAGAGCCCACAGAGCACTTCGCCCACCGCATTAGACCCCAAAGAAAACCCAGGGACGTCATTTGCGGGTCCTTTTTTACCAGTAAAAGAGCATTCTGCGCTATGTCTGAAAACGACAGGAACTCTTCTTCAAGCCTCCTACCCCTTTCGGTCTCTCCAGGCACACTCGGCCAAAGAGCGCCTAAAGCCCTCCTTTCTTGTTGCAAGAGCGCCCATCCCTTACCTTGGGGTTTCCCCCTTTTGCTTTTTATACGGGGGGGAAGGGGGAGGTCTTTTGCAATCGGTTCCCTATGCCCTCCGTCAGTCTTGGGAAAACTTAACATTCAGGATTTATTTTTCCCTCCGTGGCCTTCCCGGGGCTCTGTCCCCCCCCCCTTTCAAACCCCCCGGATACCAGGGGAGGGGAGGGGGCCCCCTCCGCGGGGGGAAATAGAGCCCCACGAAACCGACAGCCTATCGTGGTTTCCCAATCCAGGTGAGATGACTCTTCTGAATTCAATGTTTGCTGAGTCGGGCCTATGATTCCTGAATAGCTTTTTTATGGGCTTTTTCGAGACGATATAGTCTTCCTACACTTGCCCCCTATCGGGGGGCTGTTTCTCCCCCCTTTTTTTTTTTTTTTTTTTAAATTTACTTTCATCTTTTCTTTAAACCTCTTTTCCCCCCCTCCCTTTTCCCCTCTCCTCCCCCTTTTCCATCCCCGTTGAACAACATATGGCGATGGGCCGGATAACTCCCTTTTTGCTTTTTTTAAATCTCTTGTTTGACCCCCCAGTAGGATTCGGGCCCCCGGTACGCTCTTTTGGGTTTGGGGACATTTGGCCGTGTTAGCCGATTTAAAGTTCCGGGCAGGCCTTTGTTTTGCTGCTTCCGGGTTGGTTGTGAGGGGTTAGTAATTCCCCTCCCCCTCTCTCCCCCCTAACCAGCTCCCTTTTCCCCCCCCCCTTTTTCCCCCCTGCCCATTTGGGAGCTAAGATTCTGGGGACATATCTACGCTTCTTTAAATGCGCAAGGCCTAAATATCCCCAAAAAAGGTCCGGGTACTTTACCTTTTCCACAAAAGCAAAGTCCAAATACTTTGTTCGGAAAACCCACTTCAAAGAAGGTATGCCCTAATATACGGAATAAGTATTATGCCACATGGTTCTTTGCGAGTTGTCGGGGGTCCAGGTCCAGGGGAGGGGCAAACCCCTTCAAAAATCTTTAGGCTCAGATCCGGGAAGTGGACTGACATCAAGGGCGCTACATCTTTCTGTCCTTGACATAGGGGGTCATTCTTTACCTTAGTAAAATTTTGCCCCAAATCAGGGAAAAGCAGCTTTTTTTTTCCGTCTAGTGGGAAACTGAAACCTCTATTCAGGGCGCTAGTTTTGTGGGGCCTAAATGAACGTTGGATCCATTCTAGACAACCTCGGGAAGTCTCGCCTCTTTCGTCAATTAAAGCTATAAAAAAAGCTTACACTTCACTAAACTTTGTAGTTTGGCGGCACAACACCGGAGGGGAAAGATTTCAGTTTTTCTCCCACCCTCATAAAAGTGTATAGGCTTGCCCATATTCTGGGATCAATGGGGCGCTTCTTGGGTCTCCTCTACGCAGGGGGCAACATTCTTTTGTTTTGACCCCGCGCCTTTTTTACTGTTCGTTGGTCCCTCCCTTTTGCTTTAGGCGCCTGGTCGTGGCCCTCAAAAAAGTCTCTGCTGCGGGACAATGTTTTTGAGCGGTATTCTAGAACAATTGCGGGGTTTGTCCCAAATCAAAAATGATACTACATCCCCGCTGACCCGTGGGGGCCGCTAAATGTGTTAAAACGGGGGTGTCTTGATCAGGATGGCCGGGTTTTAAAGAGACAGGGCTTTCCAAACTCAAACTGCCCTTCAAAGGTCTCCTGCTGGAGCTTCAAAAACAAACAGGGGTCTGGGGAGGACCCCTTGCGAGATCTGTTAGTACCAGGTGGAGGTGAAGGTTTACTGGGGGTTGTGGAAACATTTCTCCAGGTCGGCCGTGTCCTTTTAGATATAGTGATAAAAGTGGACGGATGTAGCGGGGAACATTGCGGCAAAAGCATATTACAATGCACATACCCCCGATCAGGGCTGCGGACGGCTCCATGGGACACACGACGGAAGGAGAGGGAAACTTTTTAAGCCTTTTTTTCTAAACTGTTAATCTCCAAAAAAAACCCCCTTCCCCGCGGGGCCAGCTTTTCCCCCCTCCCCCGAGTTTTTTCCTGATGGAACGATCTTTTACAGTTTGAATCCCAGTTTAAGACTCAAAATTTTCTCTGTCATCCGGAGTTTACCGATGGGGAAAAGCCCGGGGTCCCGACGGTTACAGACAAATTTTATAAGACCTTCAGGGGCGAATTGGCACCTTTTTTACTCCGTGCCCTTTTAAACATGTGTCAAAGAAGCCCCCGGGTTTCCCTGCCTCTGCGATGTTGGCCCCTATTTCTCTGATACCCAACCCGGGTTAAAAACCCCCCCAATTTGCTAATACCACCCAAAATCTTTATTAAACGGGAATTTAAAAGTCGCTAAACTCTTGGGAAAGACTTAACACGGTGCTTCCCCGGGTCTTTGACCGGACCCGGGGGGGCTTTGTCCCCGGGGCGGGGGGCCCGGACAACACTCTGAAAACTTGGATACATACACCAAACCCAAACTCGCAAGATCCCTTTAATTTCCTATCCCGGGCCCGAAAAAGCCTTCGATAGGATCTCTTGGGGGTCCCTGGGCCGGTACTCTTTGGTGTCTAGGGTGGGACCCATTTTACTTCTAAATTTTGGGCCCTTACCATATCCCTCCCCAAGGAAAAATTAATGGCACCCATCAACCTCTTTTTGATCGCGAAAGGGAAAAGGGAAGGCTGCCCCTTTTTGCCCTTTTTGTACGTTGGTCATGGAGAATCTTTTCGGCGATACTGCGACCAGGAATTTCGGGTTTACTATTGGCGGGGGGCGATATAAATGCCTCGTTTGCAGATATCTCCTAATTAATAAAATAAACCACTTACATCCCTTCCTTCCCTTATGTCAGTGCTAAGCCTTTGGCACAGGTCAAACTTCAAAAAATGTTCCCAAATCCCAAACAGAGTGTGGGCCTGCCCCCCGGTTTTTCCGCCAGTTAGGAGTGTCACCCCTTGTGTGGCCCCCTTAAAGGGGGTTTTATATTTTGGGGATAACCATTCCGGGCCCCTTAACGAGTTTATTTCCCCCCAAATTTGGGCTACATTAGAGCAATAACACGGGATCTAAATTCCCCGGACAAAACAGTGCTTCTCGTGGTTTGGAAGGGGCAAATTTAAAATGTCAATATTTACCTCGTATTAACCTTCTGCAAACAATTCCTATTCTATTCCAAAATTTCCTTTTGGAGCGTGTACAGGTCTCTTTACGTCCTTCGTTGGCCCTCCACTCGCCCAGATTATCCTTTGTCACCCAACTGACATAAATCCCCCGGGTGGTCTAGGGCTCCCCGTGTAGGAATATTACCTGGCTGCGCATACGCTAGGGTATTTGGGCGGTGTGCCCAGTTCAGAAGCTCTGGGCCTGTATTGTGCGTAGTGTATCTTCACTGTCCCGCGTCGTTCCCGGATTGGACCCCTGCCCTTGCAAACCCTCTCCATGTTTCCCTTTTTTGTTAAACACACCTGACGTCAGTTTGTTCTATAAAGGGGACCAAATTTCCTCATTTAAGGAGGGTCCTCTATGCCGATTTTAGCAACCCATCCTTCCCACCTGGAATGGGCTCACTTCCTTTTTGGGGGCTCTAAAAAAACCCCCTTTTGGGCTTCATCAGGGGATGGTGGCAATCAGTTTTTCCCGTTGTCAGGTTTAGAGGCAGTGGCAATGGTCATGCCCATCAACTTTCCAGATCTCCAATTGAAACATTTTCCCTTTTTTCCCCTTTTTGGAAAAAACTCTTCATGCACAAAGACCCCTTTCAAATTCGAACAACTTAAGTCAGCAAAATTCTCCCCGAGACATGCTATATCTACACTGTACTCCGGTTGTTGCAGGGGCGGGGTTTTAACCCCCACCCTTTTGCGCGGCATGGGGGAAAGACTATCAGAAACTTCTCCCCCTTAGCAATGGATAAGTGTTTTGAGCTCACTCATAGGCGTTGTACAACAAGAGCTCAGGAACAAGTTTTAAAAACCTGACTCGATGGTAAAAGGGGCCCCCATGTACTTCATAATGGTTTTTCCCCCCCAGGTCCCCCAAACTTGTTGGCGCGTGGAATTTTAAGGGGACCATCTACACATTGGTGGGATTGTCCCACTTGTCGGGGTTCTGGAGGCAGTGATGCGTCATTAAAGACCCTTTGGAAATCCATTCCTAAGACCCCTGCGGCAGCGCTATTGTTCATTTTAACCCCTTAACGACGGCACCGTCTTTGACGGGGGGCGGGCGGGTTGTTCGCTGCAGCGCCCTTTTTGACTCGCTGCGACCATCGGGGTTTGCGGGCCCGGCGTCCAAACTGCGCTAGGGTGGGGCTGAAACACAGCCCCGTTCCCAGAGAACCCTGCAGGCATCGGGAGCGGGGGGAAACCTCCGCAACCCGGCTTTAAAACCCCTTTGATTGCGGCGGTTTTCGTTACCGCAGCGCAATCAAAGGGATCCCCCGCCTTTTGGGTGATCGGGAACGCCCGGTCACCGACAAGCTCAGGGGCCGGCGCCAGTCAGCCTTTGGGGACCTACATGGCCCCAGAGTTTTCTGTGTAAGAAGCCCGGATTTGGAGCACGTGTGCTGCCCTTATCACGCCCTTTTCAGACTGACACAGATTAGCAGTATTAGCCTATATAATATGCTAAAATTACTAAGTGTAAAAAATAAAAAATAAAAAAAAAAATGTTAAACAGTTCTCCCCATGGAGTCAAAAAAAAAGTACAAAAAAAACCTTAAAAAGTGTAAAAAAAAAGATAAAAAAAATAAATAATAAAATAAAAATAAATATTTAATAAAAAATAATTGTACATTAAATTACACGCACAAAAAAACCTACACATATTTGGTATCACACGACCGTAATAACCTGTAGAATTAACTAACAAGTTATTAAGTGTGAAATGTGAATGGTGTAAAAAAAAAAAAAAATAACAAAAAAAATTTTGTAAAAAAATAAAAAAAAAATACTGCAAATTATTTATAAGGGGAACTTAAACTATTCCCCCATAAAGTACAACTTGTCTCGAATAAAACGAGGCCTCATCCAACTGGGGTCATTGAAAAAATAAAAAAGTTACAACTGTTTAAACGCAAGGAGGCCAAAACTAAAAAAATGTTCTGGCATTAACTACTTTCAGGCGTTCGGCTTAAGGGGTTAACATAGGCGCCTCCACTACAAAAAATCCTTCTTAGGCACCTTCTGCAGGCGGCTAAGACCGTTGTCCCCAGGCGCTGGAAAACGCCCGACCCCCCTACAATTGAAGAGTGGTATACTGAGGTCTCCCATGTTTATCACATGGAAGAACTTCTAGCTACAACAGAAGAGCAGGTTCAGGTATTGAACCGGACATGGATGCCTTGGTTGCAATTCCAGGCTTCGTCCGCCTTCCGCGCCATTTCCGTCTAGACAGATTAAGGCCTTCCAAGAATCTCGATTCTGCACCTTTCACTCACCCGCCCCCCTTACCATCTTGTCTCCCCTCCCTCCCCCCCTCCTTTGTATGACTGCAGGTCTGTATGTCTGGAATGTTTGCTTGTTTGTTTCGTTTTGTATCTCAGACGGCCAAGGCTTGGCCTTAAACACTTAGTTCAACCTGTCGCCCTCTCGATTGCATGAGCCGTTGACTGCTCTTTGTTGTTATTGTTTATTACTATGTATGCCTTATGTGCTTTAAGGCCTCTTACGTGACTACAAATCCTTAGGCACTGCAACATCTCCTGCCTTTACAGCTGTCATATCATCCTAGCTGCAGTGTTAATTAATCACTCCCTTAAAGCATTTGTGAGTGAGACTAACTCCATGTTGGTGAATCAGTGTTTGTCACACTGCTTAACATTGTTATTTTATTCTGTACTAGCACTGTTCTCACTTTGACACTATCTGTGTTGCCTTGTTTACAAATTTTTTTGTTTTTTGATAAAATAAAATAAAACCTTTAAATATGAAAAAATAAGACTGTATAGGAGGAGGAAGGACACAGTGACATGGACTCAGACAGAGAGGGAGGAAAGCGCACACGGGCTCGGGAGCGAGCATGAACAGTGAAGGGGGGGTGATGTCATCCCCCCTTCAGTTAAGAAACACCCAGCTTGGAGGGGAAGAAACGCCCCTGGATTTGAGAAGCTGAGAGCACAATGAAACACACACTGATGAAGCAATACATCCCCTTTAAGGAGAACCTTTCTAATAAATGATAGATCACTTGCTAACCTGCGTAGCCCTTTCATTACCGCGATATTACTAAATCATGAATTTAGCTGAAGTTTTTAGCATTCACATTACAGGTATTATAATTGGCATCTGTCAGCAGTTTGGCGCCCTCAGAAATGCTTCCAGCTCTATATAGAGGTTGGGGAGAGCAGTGTAAATATACCTTGGGTTATGGTCATGCTGGTTGCATGACTGAGAGATCTTCGTTTTAATGTCCTGTGCCCCAGCAGCACAAGAACCCAGGAACCAGACCCTTCAGGAAGTGGTCCCCTCATGCTCAGTGCCTAATGCTCTCTGCAGTGATGGCTTCCCAGGTGTCTCTTCATGTTCAGTGCAGAGAGTTCTGGGCACTGAATGAGGGGTTACTTCCTGGACCCTTCTCCGAACCTGAAGGGTCTGTGCCTCTGAAGCCAAAGAGTCTGCCTATAGCAGACTTCTGCGGATCCAGCTGAAGAACACGTTATACATACTTTTTTTCAGAGAAATCTTCTTCTAACAAAAAGCAATTTATAAAAAACCTGCAATACCCTTAATAGCAGCCAGAATATTGTAATCTGTACAAATACATTGCAACTAGCACATGAAGTGAATGATTGCTAGGACTGGGTTGTGTGTCGCTGGCGAACTTCTTATCGGGATTCTTTTTTTTTTTTCTTTAGAATAATCTTGGGATCCTCTGGGCTGAAAGAGGAGAGATCATTATAGCTCAGACCTACCTGGAATCTGCAGAGTCCTTGTATTGCCAATATATGAAAAAGGTAAGTACTACTCAACTTTTCTCCTTTTATAAAATTTGGCAAAAGTTGTATTCTCAACATAAAGAGAGAGCTATGAAGGGTTTCTCCAATGTATGAAAGAAAATAGAGCAGCCATTGTGATAAAATAACAAAGAAAAAAAAACTGGCACGTGGGGCCTCATGGGTGGTTTCATCGCCACTCAGCAGCGGGAGCCATGATGCCAATAGTGCAGCAGTGCGCTATGCTGGATCGCTGGGGGATTGAAGAAGTGGAGGTTTCTTATCACACGTTATCACATTGACTGCTCCTTAAAAGTTTCTTCATAAATTGACAACCTCTTTAAAGGGGTTGTACCACAAAGGCATTTCATGCCTGGTTTGGCCTGGTTCAGGTTTAAGTATGTTCAAAAGGGGGCATATATGATTTGTTTGGACTGCATGTCATGTGACCCAGCAGGCTTGACATCGAGCCCAGGTCAAGCCAGGAGGCTATGTTGTATCAAATCCAGGATCAGAAGAATAGTCAAACAAGCCAGAGTCCAAAACCAGAAAAACACTAATCAAACGCAAGCAGATTAGAGTCAAGAAATAGGGAGAAAATAACCGGTAACAATGCATAGAAAGACTTGGTTTAAATACCCCACCTCAGACAATGAGTGGACACATGTGACAACTGATGTAGGTCTTGCTCCAACCTCAGGCCGAGACTAGGCAACAGGAATTTAAAAAGGTTTTACCATGAAGGCATTTCATGCCTGGTTTGTCCTGCTTTAGCTTTCAATGTGATCAAAAGGGAGTGTGTATGATTTGTTTGAACTGCATGTCATGTGACCCAACAAGCTTGACATCACCATGCCTTTCCCCACAATGTGCTCACTCTAGTCAAACAAAGGTACTACAATGTGTAATTTCTATTGAAGTCATTAGGAATCATTCTCTTTCGGTTTTAGACAAGTATTTCAAAACAGAATCCGCGAAGATTACTGTTTTGCCAAGTTTTGTCAATACAGGTTCTAGATACAGCTTTAAAGAAGGCCAATCAATCAGGATACAACGCAATTTTATTTAACATAGGAATCAATCAATTATGATAAACTGGTTACAGAAAATAGTGTGACATTGGGTACAGTTTTGCTAAATATGTATTAACAAAGGTTAAATACTTATAAACTTCACCTCCTCGGAGCTTATAACATCATCTGTTTTATGACTTCAACCAGAGAAGCTTAATGGCGAGAACAGGGAACTCCAGGAGGGACTTCAACATCGGCGCAAGCGTCCTTACCTCCGGGTACCAGAGCTTCTAAATCACCAAAGCTTCTCTGGTTCTTATAAGTCTTAAAAAAAAAAAACAGGCAGACACAACCTACATATTGTGTCCACTCAGAATACAAAGCTCTTTTGTATGACCTCATATTGAAGGGGCCAGCTCCCTGAGTTTAAGATAAGGAAATACAGAATCACTCCGAAACCAGACGATGCGGGCCCCATTAGGTCGGTCGTAAATTAAGCAAGTGAAGTCTACAGGCTTGAGAGCTAAACAGAGGTATGCAAGCCTGTGTGATTATAACTTGTGATACAACAATGGAAATTATAATTAGCTTAATATACAAGCAATGGAAATTATGACATCAAATAGTCACATATTTCACTAGCACTACAATTACGACTTGAAATATTCATCTTGTGGTCAGAACCATACGATTTGCATAAGGTATAACTCAGCATATTGAAGTGCGTATATGTGTGCGCCACAATATGCCTGCTGTTGAAAGTACGCCCAGGGTACTTTACTAGTTGATAGCGCGTACCATACTGAACTTAGATGGTAGCGTTTACTTGACCTCTGGCAGCCACGCCAGCTGCTTTGCACCCTGTGAGTGACAGAAGAAAGTCCACAACCCGTTGCAAGTCCATTCACAGATTACAGAAAAGTGATTGTAGCATTAAACAAGCTGTCCAGAATTGAAAAAACCTGGCTGTATGCTGAAACAGTGCACAGCATGGAGGATGAGCAATGCCATGCAGGTGCCTCCTGGAGTCAGTGATAAGAAAATGAGCTGCTGACACAGTGTATGGTGTAACATCTATATAATAGCTATTTATTGGCAGCACTTTGTGTATATTGAAATATTCCTGACCTGGAACCTTTGTGTGAGTATGCCTTTACAGGGCTGCTCTAGACAATATACATATAGATATGCTTTTGCCGATGCAATATAAGTGATGTTAACATTAGGTACCTGCACTGCTATCACACAGCCCTGACAGGGTGGGTAGTACTATTTATACAGGATTTGTACAGTGATGTTTGATATGCATCATATATACACCTTGTGAACTATTTGAACTTTTTGTAACAGCACTGTGCTTGGTTAGTAAGCCTTTGAGATATAATGATAAACATAA
>JAODAL010066641.1:0-17668 GCA_025379985.1 Phyllomedusa bahiana | reverse complement strand
TGTTTTTTCACACAGAAAGATTAGGCACCGGCACTTTGTGTTTTCAGAGTGTAGAAGCAGCTGCAGTGTTACTGTGCAGTGCTGGTTGTATAGAGTGAAATGTTTGGGGCCCCCTTATTCTGGGGGAAAAAAGGCAGGAAGCACCCCTCCCGTGAATATGACCAGGGGCCGGGGACAAAAAAGAAAAAAGTAGAGCTGTCACCCAATAAAATGAAAGGAGGGGAAGGGGGGCCCGGGCACTGGGGGAACGGGTTTTTTACACAAAACGAAGATAAGGGAGACAGTGAAAACAAAAAAAGCTTTGAAAATTCATTCCCAAAATTTGCTAAATTTGCTTGTTTTGACTGCCCCCTTATTCTGAAGACCATTTAAGTAATGATTTTAAACCCCTTTAAGGGCTTTTAATCCCCTTTTTTATTTGTAAGTTGCTTTTTCCCCAAAAAGGTTGAAAACACAATCATCCTGTTGTAAAAAAAAAACCCCTTCTTTGAAGGAAAATCAGAAAGCTTTGGTTGGTCTGGTTATTGGGGTCAGGGGGTCTGGGGGTTTCAGGGGTTAATAACCCAAAAAATTCGGGATATAAAGGGCAATAGAGGTGATAAATTTTTTTGTGCAAAAAGACAAGGAAAAGGAAATTGGGAATCATTGTCCTCACAAGTTGCCCACAATAAATTGTGCTACCCTATGTGTTTAGAAAAAACAACAGATCCATTTTTTAAAAAGGTTTTTGCGCTTTCCCCTAGTTATGATTTCCCCGTAATCAAAAACCACAAAGACTTTGATTGATGCTTTTAGAAAGTTCGGAAACATTTCCCATAAACTTTTGTAACGTGGAATAAAAGGGGACTTTTAAAAAGAGAAGATTTTACCGTGTTTATTAGTATCTCAACCCTTTGACACAAACCCATTTAAAATATTCATCAATTACATTTAAAACCCAACTTTGGGTTTCAGGGCCCGGGAGCTGCAAATCGGTTTAAAGCTGAAAAGATTCATCCTGGCAAGATACGCAGAGGGGCATTGGAAACTAATGGCAGATATGTCCCGGGTTTGACTGTGTTTGCTTTGTTTTTCTTCAATTTTATACACTGGGAATAAAAAAGTGGGCTCCAATTCTTGTGTTTAAAAACCCTAAAGCATCTAAATTTCAAAAAAATGGGGTATTTAACAAAACAAAAATTTTCCCCCAAAAATGTGATGTTTGATGGAATCTAAAGGGGGTTTCTGAATCAAAGCAGTTTTACAGAAACCATGGCCGTTTAGATAATGTTACACGGGGCATGACTGCCCGGAAACTTTTTAAACTGTAGTGCAAAGGGGTTCATCCTCTTAAAAAACTTGAAAAACTTCTGATTTAATCAGGTTTAAAAAAAATTTTTTTTAGAATAAGTTGTTAGGGCCCCCACGGGGGAACCCCTATGTTTCTGTATAAGTGAATCGTTTATATGAAACGCGTTTGCGGCTCCCCGGGCCCAAACACGGGCTCCTTAGTAGGATGATGCAGGAAGTCCCCCGGGTCAGAGGGACGTTTGAAAGACCGGATGTGCATGGTTGAAAAACCCACCCCCCCCCACCGTGTCCCTTGTGGAAAGATTTATGGCAGTCAGACGTGCCGGCAGCTGTTTCGGTCTCTCCTCCCCCGCGCAATGTCCAGGGAGAAGGCCCTAAAGCGCTGATATCCCGAAGTCCCCCAAAGTGAAAAAAGGGGCCGGAGGAGGGAAGGGGGGAGCCCCACTGTTGACCGTATTTAAAAAGTCGGGAAAAGAGCAGACGAAGTTGAAATTGTTGCAAGTCGGAGTGTTTGTGGGGGGAATGGATGGGGGTCCGGAGTTTGGAAGTATTTAACGAGCGCTTTTGACGGCCTACAAGCCCCCAAAGGGAGCAGTAAATTTCAGGGACCGGTGGGTCGGGGCCGCCTCCGGGCCCGCGGGTTTGTGAACTTTTCCCCCGTGGAGCCCCGGAGAAATGGACGATGTACGTTTTTCTCGTCTATCATGGCCCGTAGCCGAAAAAAAAAAGCGAAACCTTGTTTAAAGATTCCCGGAGATAAAGGGTGGCCTTTCGTGAGGGGGGAAAACCTCCCATTTTGTATGGAACCCTGTAGTTTTTTCCCCTTTAAAAATTCTTTCTGCCCTTAAACAAGCGGCAAACAAAAAATTTTCCCCTCCCTCATCGAAAACCTTAAACAAAAACCCCAAAAAGGGCCTTTTTTAAACACCATCCACTCCCTTCTCAGGCCTAAAGTAAGCCCCCGGGTCTCTGACCTCTGTGCTGAAGCCCCGGGCCCACTTTTATAGGAGAAAATTGAATAAATCCGGCAAAACATCCCCTCTAAAAACCCCAAGCAGCACCCCAACTGGTCCCCCCCCGCACTTTCCAACCACCCTACTATCAGCTCTTAAAACCCGACAAAGGAAGAAAAAAGTGTCCAGGCTTCTCCTGTCTCCCGGCCCCCCCCCCAAAACCTGCTTGCGCCCCCAATTCCCCCTCCCACCATGTCCCAGTTTTATTTCTCGTATAATCTCTCACATAAATGCAACCCGGAAACCCTTTTCTTTTCTCCATGGGTTCTTCCCATCTTCCTTTTAACTTTTGCTTTTTTTAACCCCCTTTTATTTAAAAAAAAGCCCTCTTGGCCCCGTCCTGCGCTGATAACTACCCGCCAGTCTCTAACCCCCCCCTTCTTTCCCCCAAACCCGGGGAACCCGCTTGGTTTTCTCTGCTAACCCGCATCTTCTGCAAAATCTCTTCTTGCCCCTCTGTTTAAAACGGTTTCCGCACCCCTAATCCCAGGGAAAAATGCTCTAATAAATTTCCCAATAAACCTTTCCAAAACAGCAAAAATCAAGGGGTAATTTCTAAATTTTTCTTCTTCTGGATCTCTCTGCAGCCCCTTTGGGCAATTTTGATCCCCTTTTCTTCCCTAAGTTTGCTCCGCGCCATCGGTATCCAGGCCCACCGCTCTCTTTGGGGTTTTCTTTCATACCTTTTTTGACCGTCCTTCAGTGTTTGTTTGGGTTTCTTCCTCCTCTCCTTTTCCTCTTGCTTTTGGAGTTCCTCGGGGAAATCAGTTTAGGTCCTTCCTTTTCCTCTTGCTGTTGGATTTTCCTCAGGGACCCGTTCTTGGTCCTCTCCTCTTTTCTTGTACCACCCCCCCCCCTTTGGAAAAACCATCAGTAGATTTGGTTTTCCCCCAGTACCATTTTCCTTATGGGGAGGGACCCCCCAATTTTACCCTTTCCCTTGACATCACTCTGCTCTGCTTCAAAAAAACCCCTGTAAATGTCTGCCCGTTTTGTCTCTGACATAAATATCCTCCCGTACCCTTAAAACAAAACCCCTCCCCAAAAAACTGAATTTTCTAGTCTTTCCCACTATCTCCCAAAACAGCCTTACCCTCCCTTTTCGGGTTCATTTTGGGGCCCCACCAAAAACCCCTAGGCAGAAAAGGCCCAAATGTCGGGGGGTTTATTTAGATTTTGTTCTGTCTTTCTCCATTTTTTCCAATCCCTTGCCCGCTTTTTGAAAAACCTGCCCCCTCAAGAACATCCCCAAAAAACCCGTCCTTTTCTCACTGGGGGAAAAAACTAAAAACTCTCATTGTTGTCTTTTTCATTCTGTCTTGCCCCGTAACTCCCTTTGCTTATGGGTCTCCCTCTCTGAAAAATCTCCCCCCTCCCAGTCTTTTGGATTGCAGCACCCAAAGGCTTTTTTTCTTTCCAGCGTTTATGATCCCTTCTACCCTGTGCCCGTCACTGCCGGGTTCCCTCCAGTACAGGAAAAAACCCTTTTTTTTAAAACCCTCTTCACTCTCACTCTTTTAAACCCTCCCCAACACGCTCCCACCCCCAAAATTCCCCCCCCCTTTCATCTCGTCTACCCCCCAAAACCCGCTCTCTCCGCTTGCTGATGTTATCGGTTACACTAATAATCATTGAATCCATCCCCGTCCCCAAGAAAAACACTTTTCGGCCCAAATTTTCTCGGGAAAAATGCTACCCCCCGGGGGGTCAGGCACACTCAGAAATTCATAGTTTTAAAAAGGGCCCAAAAATCCCATCTTCTCATTCGGGCCCCTCCCAGAATCCCTAATGCTAACCCCCCCCCAACCCTCCTAGCGCATCATCTTTTTTTTGGCTTTAACTGTATATAGATGTATTGTTTGGGGGGCCCGGGGTTTTCATCCGAATTCTACAAAAAAAAAACCCCAATATTTATGTCACTGGATGGACATTTTTAAAAATCTACCCTTTTCCCTTAAAACCCTTCTTTCTCCCCCGTCCCCCCAAAATAGTTGAAAAGTCATGGAGCGGGGCCCCTTTCCCCCAACCTTGTGTCTAAATTTGTATTTTGCTTTTTATTGTGCAATGTTTTTTTTTTGTCGTTTTTTAACCCCCCAAATTGAAAAGTCCCTGGGGAAATATTTTGGGGGGCGCTATTTTAAAAAAAGGGTTTTTTATTTTTAAATTATATGGGCCTTACCCTTATATGAAATTTTATAATTATTTTCATTAACCAATCCATCTTTGAACGGAAAGGCAGGGTGATGGTTGTGTTATCGTTATTTTTTAAATTTGTTCGTCCCCACTTGTATGATATTGGGGCCCTTTTAAATATGAGGTAAAAATGGTATTACCCCAATGTGCTTTTTTTTTTATATTCTTTTGGCCCTTGCATGGGGAGGGGGTGGTGGCAAATGTCATTATTTTATCTGAAACTGTTGTTTCTCTCCAGGAAGCCTGGGGTTATTTTGCCTCCTACTGGGTAAGTTATTGTTAAAGCCAATGAGGCCAAGTAGGGGCCTTGTGGTTGTGTTTTTGAGTAAATAATGTGCCAATTTTCTAAGATTTTTCAGTAAATTGTTAGTGTAGGGACTCGCAAGAAAATGAGGACCCTTGATGTGGTTTGTGGGATTCCGCACATTTGTGGCCATGTATCAACTAAAACCTCTATTTGATATTTTTCCAGTATGTAATTTTTTGCCCTAAATACTGGGGAGCAGAGGGTGTCAGCAGTTTGTGTTGGGCACCTGAAATGTGCTGGGCGTCCACAAATTGAATAGTAGATGATCATAGATTGTAAGCCCGCTGGTTTTAATGTATATCTGTATAAGTGACATCATTTATATCGCCTTTCTATATGCAATTATGTGGTTTGTCTTATCAGTATTTTTGATTTGTTTTAGTCTCCCTTGTATGATATTGTGACTTTTCTGCATTTCTGTTTTGAATGGTCTTATACAGTATGCGTTTTTTTGTTATTCAGTTGCCCTTGTAGTGGAGGGGTGTGTGAGCTACTGCTCATTAGTTATCTGCACCTGTTGTATCTCTTCCAGGTAGCACTGGGGCTTATATTGCCTCCTACTTATTGTTCAGCCAATGAGCTGCAAGTATGGCCTTGTGTTTGTGTTTTTGAGTAAATAATGTCCAATTTTTTATGATTTTTACTATTGTTTAACAACAATTTAATATTAGTGTTTATATAGACATACAGATTTGTTGTTCCGAATGTTGATCCAGTTTTGAGCTGATTAATTCTTGATACATTTTTATATTGGTAATTGTTTTTCTATCAAAGAGTTCCAAATGGCCTTTAAGACTACAGGGTGGCAACGGTTGACCTAGAATTTGACATTATTTTTATAATTGTGGGGATTCAAACTCCTGAATCCCCATGATCTTGAGAATAAATTGGCCGGGACCACTAATGTTTTGCTGCATCCTCGTCACTGGATTTTCCCGCCCCAGCAGAGTTCCAGGTACTTAACTTGAAGTCTGAATTAAATTATGGGTCCAGAATGATGACCTCCCACCGTCTTTTGACGTCGGGCATTTCAGTCGTTTTGTCTGCAGCGACATCTTTTGGCATCGCTGCGAATCGGAGTTTGCGGAGTTTTACTAAAACAGCCCTGATCCCAGAGGGTTCTTAAGAGCACCAGGAAGCGGGGGACAGCTCCACATCCCGGTGCTTTAACCCTTTGATTGCCGCAGTCAGTCACCGCAGCACAATCAAAGGGTTCCCTGCTCTGTCGGGTGATCAGGACACCGGTAACCGAACAGAGCCTGGGGAGCAGCTGCACAGTCAGCCCTGGGCACCAAGAGTAGCCCCAGGGCTGTCTAACAAGCCAGTGATCAGGGCAGACTGTGTGCTGTCCTGATCATTGCCTGTGTCAGACTGACACAGATTATAATGTATGAGCATATATATATACATATATAGATTGTGGCCGGGCGACCTTAGGCGGTCGCATGGTGCTGCCACGAGATGGCGTACGTGCCACCGAGAGCCTGGTCTCGGTGGGGGAAGCCAGGTATTGTCGGTCAGCAGCATTAGGTTGCTGACCCTTGTACCTAGCATGGCCAATGTCCAGCCATTAAGGGCTGGCCTTCCCGGAACAACTGCAGATGGGAGGGTGGTTGTTCCCACGTTCCAGGTCCCTATGGTCCAGCCCAGGTATTGGGTAGGTCCCTGGAGACCGATTAAAGGCCTCCCGCTCCAGGTGTTCGGGGGGCGTGGTCTGCTAGCTGGCAGTGTGCAGAGGAGCTGGAGAGAGAGGCTCTTGTCCCTACAGAGACTTGGTGAGAAGTCTGACTCCAGTGTGGGGAAAGTGTGTATGGTGCTCGGCGGTAGGCCCAGGCCATTGGTAGAGAGGGCGCTCTACTAAATGTGTTTAGTAAGTGGCCAGATGGCTGAGGATTATATTTGTGTTGGATTTTGTTTGTAATACCTGTGTCTGAATAAATCTGGTTAAATCAAAGCCTGAAGTTGAAGTGCCAATCCGTTTAACCCAAGCGGCGATCCGTGAGCTGAAGAAACCCCCCCAGGACTGTCCAAGATGGCGTCCGGACGAATGTGAGTGTCACTATATATATATATATATATATATATATATATATATATATTATATATATATATATATATATTATATATATATATATATAATAGTATATATATATATATATATAGATATATAGTGAAATAAAAAAAAAAAAAGTAACACAGTTCTCCCTTCATGGGATTTAAAAAAAGGTAAAAAAACATAAGTGTAAAAAGATAAATAAAAAAATGAATAATAAAATAAAAATTAATATGTAATAAAAAATAATTGTGCATACATTACACACAGAAAAAGAACCAACTATTGGGTATCCACAGACCGTAAATACCATAAAATTTTAATCAAACCGTTTTTAAAGTGTAAAAATGGAATGGTGTAAAAAAAATTATAATTATTTTAAGTGAATTAAAAAACTTTTCCCCCCATAAAGTACAACCCCTTTTAATAAAAACGAGGCCTCATCCAACTGCGTCATTGAAAAAATAAAAAAATTTTAAAACTGTTGAACGCAAGGAGGAAAAAAAACAAAAAAAAAAATGTTTTGGTCATTAAAATATTTTTTTGGGTTCGGTTAAGGGGTTTAAAAAATTCATTCATATCACTGCTCTAGCAAAAAATAAAAAAAACGATAAATTTTATACAGTGGGGGATTGCATGATTTAATAAAGTCTTTGTTAATTTTAGCCTGTTACCATCATTTTTCTTGTGCTCAGTTCAGTTATTGTATTTGTGTTCTTGGTTCGGTTTATCCTTATAGTTAATATAGTTCCTATATATTTATTTTGTAATGATCTTTGTTTTGGTGTATTTGCATAGTAAAGCTAAAAAAACATATGGCCATCGGGGTTAAAATTTTTCCCTCTTTTGTTATACAGAGCTAAGAACCTAGTAGCTCTGTTTCTCCCAAACCCCCCAGGAAACACCCTTCCATTACTGTTATTTAAGGATCCTAATGCTTGCTTTGGTTTTAGGGGGAATTTTATGTGAAAAAGAATTTCTTGGGGTTTGTTTTATGTTTTTGGGGTCACAGGCATTTCATTTTTGTTTTTAGTGATTTCATTTTTGCGACTTTTTAAAGGGGTTACCCCGGTTTTAATTTTCATAGAAACTAAAAAAAAGCATTTATATGAAAAGGAAAAGATATTCCATACCTTCATGTTTTTTTTTTTTCTTCTCTTTTGCTCCTTTTTCATCCTTCATAAGAGCAGTGAAACTTCCTAGCTTGGGAGTGGCAGTGTTTCCAGTGCTCTTTCTTCCCAAGTCCCAAAACCCATGCTTACAATTAAATGATTCTCTGAACCAGGCCCGGATGCCCATAGGGCAAACCGGGCATTTGCCCCGGCGGCGCAGGGCCGGGCTCAGACGCCCCTGAGGAGGAGGGTTTTTCCCCCCCCCCCCCCCCCGGCGGGCCCGGGGGGCCGGGGCGGTTTTGGGGGCGCTCGGGGCTGCAAGGGGTGATCAGCAACCGGACCCCTGTGGCAGGGGGCCGACAGGCCCCCCCTCACCACGGCTGCATGCCCGGGCCGTGCCCATCAGGGGCCGCGCTTGACGGCGATGAAAAGAGCGACCAGGCTGAAACTCGGGATTACCGATCCCGTTTCAGTCCCAGGAGGCCCGCGGGGGGGCCCGCGCGATGTAAGGAGTAAACCCGGTCCCCCGTCCGCGTCCTGCACCGCAGTGAGCGGGACCGGCTCCAGGTGAAGAGGAGGGGCAGGGGTGCCCGGGGGGAGTATTATTTTTTTTTATTTTTTTTTTTAACCTTTTGTTTTCCCCTGGGGGCCTATATGACCCCTGCCCTGGTATATGATGCCTGCCCTGGTACCTTATGTGCCCTGCCCGGTACCTATATGATGCCCTCCCCCCTGGCTCCCCTATTTTGTTTGCCCTCCCCTGGCTCCCTAATTGCCTCCCGGGGCCCCCTATATGATGCCCTGCCCTGGTATATGACCCTGCCTGGCTACTATATGATGCCCTCCCTGGTCCCTATATGATGCCTGCCCTGGTCCTATATGAGGGCCTGCCCTGGCTACTATTGTGCCCTGCCCTGGCTTTTATATGATGCCCCCCGGCTGTATAATTCCCCTGCCCTGGCCCCTATTAAAGCTTCCCGGGGAAATGTTGTCTGGGTCCCTATTTTGTTCCCCTGCCCTGGCTACCTTATGTGCCCTGCCCTGGCTCCCTTATGATCCCCTCCCCTGGTGCCTTTTAATTGCCCTCCCCTGGGCTACCTATAGGGCCCCCCTGCCCTGGCTATATGATCCCCTGCCCGGCTTTATGTATCCCCCCCTGGCTCCCTATTGATGCCTGCCCTGGCTTATGATGCCCCCCGGGGGCTCCCTATATGTGCCCTGCCTGGCTGTTGGCTCTGCCCTGGCTATATGATGCCCTCCCCTGGCTACCTTTACCTCCCGGGGTGCTTATTGATCCCCTGCCCTGGCTTTATGATACCCCCCCCTGGCTCCCTATACCCTCCCCCTTGCTATATGATGCCCTGCCCTGGTATATGATACCCCCCCCCGGGTACCTTATGATGCCCCCCCTTTGCTTATGATCCCCTTGCCCTGGCTTATGATGCCTGCCCTGGCTATTTTTCCCCGCATGGCTTTTTGATGCCCTCCCCTGGTCCTATATGATCCCCTGCACTTGCTTATGATCCCCTGCCATGGCTAATGATACCCGCCGGTTTTAATGATGCCCTTCCCCTGGCTATTGTACCCCCCCTGGCTATATGATCCCCCTCCCCTGGATATTGATGCCCTCCCCTGGTTCCTTCCCTGCCCTGGCTCCCTATCCCCTCCCCTGGTCCCTATATTGCCTTGGTTATGATGCCCCTGCCCTGGCTACCTTCCCTGTCCTGGCTATATGATGCCCTCCCCTGGCTACTATAACCCTCCCTGGTATTGATCCCCTCCCCCGGCTGCCTATACCTGTCCTGCCCTGGTGCCTATCCCCTTTTGGGCTGCCTTAATGCACGCTCCTATCACTGCCTTGGCTGCCTTAATACCCCTGCCAACTATATACGCCTGCTACTACATACGGCCCTTCCCCTGATAGCCCCTGTCCTGTCCTGTCTGTTTTAAGTGGCCCTTCTGCCTGTTTTACTGCCCCTGTCCCTGCATATGGCCTGCCTGCCTGCATACGGGCCCTGCCTGCCGCATACTGGCCCTCCCTGCTAATGGGGGTCTCCAAATTTTCATGCCATTATCTGACTTTTTTTAATTTCAAATTTTGGGTCAAAATACGTTTTTTTTGGGGGAATTGATGGGAAGTGCTGGAAGAGAGAGGGGTTAAAAATGTTATTTGTTGTAAAATTCTACAGGGACGGTAGGACCACTAGAAGAAGACATTTCATGCTGTAGGGGGGAGAAAAAAAAAAGGAGGAAAAAAAGGGAAAAACCCATGGAGGTTTGGGCCCGAAGGAGAAAAAAAAAGGGAAGAAACAACTCCCTCAGAGGGACTCTCCTGTGAGTCCTGATGTAGGGGTCATTTCTTTTTATTTCGGTCAAGCTGTGTTATGTGTGGTGACCTGACTATGGGGGGTGATTGTGGGGTTTTTAGGTTATGTGGTGTTATGTAGGTCAGTGTGGGGTTGCCCGGATTGAAAGCAAGTGCACCTGTCTGGATGGGGGTTTCTCTGCCCAAAATGTTTCTTTTTTCTTGTGTGTAGGGGGCTCTCACACGGAGCGGTTTTTTGGGGGCATTTTTTGATGCGTTTTTTTTTTTGTGCAGAAAAAGTTTTAGCATTAACTGCTCTGCCTTTCTGCACAAAATGCACCAAAAAAGTTGTGTGAAAGCAAGCTTTAAAAGTGTAGTTTTTTTTTAGAAAGTGGGAGTGCAAGAACAAGGGGGGATTTTGTAAGCGGTATTGATGGGGTGCTGGGGGTTAGTGCCCGGGTGATTTTTTTCCCGTCCCGGCCTGCTCTGCACCCACCCCCCTCATCCCCCTGTTCAGCCCTGCTTGTACACCCCCCAAATCATCATTCAGACGGTACACCCCATACCCCCGCATCTCTGCTCCCTTCACTTCCCGGTGGCCCCGCGGGGCTGTGTTATACTACAGGGCACCAAACGTTTGCAACGTGGAAAAAAAAATTTTTCTACCGATTGGTCGGGATAGCCCGCCCCCCCTACTTCAACCAATCGCTTTTTCTGCCCTTTTTACTGATTTTGAACTGTTCCGCCTTTGAATTTTTATTGGTCAATACTTTCCATGGTTATAATGGGCACCGCGTCCTATTTGATTGGTGGATTGCCAGCCCCGGGTGCTCAACAATCAGCTCTTTTCTGCATTTTTACGTATTTTGAACTGTCCCGCCCTTTGAATTTGTTGGTCCTTTTCTTTCATTGGTTATATGGGTCCTGTCGTCCATTTTGATTTGGTGGTTTTGCCCATTGGAAGGCTTAAGATTTGAATTATGTATTTCCCGGGAATTTCCCCAAAATTTCCTAATTCCGATGTAGCGCGTTTAGATTTTTGGAAAGTGTTTTGTTTTTTTTATTAAAGAAGGTTTGAGCTCTTTTTCTGAAAATGTTTTACACCTAATAAAAGCGATTTTTTTGGAATCATACTCCATGCCTCACGGAGCGGAGCGCCGAGATTTCTGTTTCGATCTTCTATATGTTTCCTCTCATGTTACGTTCTCGCTTCAATTCGCCTCCGCCGGATCATTTAGACCAGAATCAACCAGCTCTGCCTGTCGGAGCTGCGGAGAGCTGCAATGCGCCGTCCTTTTCCGACCCGCGATCATACATGCCTCGGAGTTATCGAACGCGCCACGTCCCGCCCCAGAACGCCCACACCGCGCCCACACCGCGGCCATTACACGCCCCTTTATGTTAGGCGCAGCCGAAAGTGGCGAAGGCTGCACCTAACATCGCATCCCTGCGTCCGACAGGGGATTTGGGCTGGTGAGAATACGCCAGAAATAGGGCGCAAATCCCGTTCATACATGTCGCCCTAAATGTTTTTGCCCTCCCAGACAGTGATTGTTTCTTAAAGTTTAGGTTAAAAGTAATTATATAGGGGTTGCAGTTACCAGATCCAACCAGAAATGACCAGATCCAACCGAGCACCACTTTTAGTGGGATATTCCACAAACTGGCCCATAAAATTGTCCTGCAACAGGTTGAGGAACTTCCTCCCCTGTGCAGTTGAAACAAAACTATGACCCCAGTCATTATCTGGGTAATTAAAGTTGCCCATTATCACCACTATACCCGCCTGTGTTGCCCACTCCATTTGTTTGTGCAGCTGACCCTCTATGTCTTTAGTGATGTTGGGGGTCTATTAATTATTTTTGCATCTGTACAGTTTCCCAACGTATGGTACTGTGGCTTTTTTGCATGCTATGTGAATAGATGTCAATTTAAGGTGCAGCTTTCTGTCCACCTAGTGGAGAGATATATGGGTTACCACAGATCAGCTGCACCTGGGTATTTTTCTTTATTAGCATGGGGGCCTGTGTTGCCTCTGTGCTGTGTTCAGTCTCATCTCAGCTTTTCTAGCAGTGAGTCTGGCCATGTTTCTGTTTTTTTCTTTGAGTAATTTTTCCCCTTTTTTTGTATATTCTATTAATTACACCAAAAATATTTATTTCTGCCCCCCTTTAGTTTCACTCACAAGGTTACCACATCTTCACCATCTTCACAGGCTATTGCTTCTTTCACTATTGCCTTCATATCACTCCTTACATATAGACACACTCCTCCTAATAAGATTAAACCTTAAAGGTTAACATCCCAATTATTCGAGGAGTCCAGCCATGTCTCAGCAACACCAACCATGTCAATCTGTTCCTCTAGAACTAGTACCTTTAAGCTCCCCAATTTTTGCTTGCTAGACTTCTGGCATTTGTGAACAGACCCTTTTGATTCCTTTCCAGTTTTACACATTCAGTAGATGGCATGGGATTACATGAAATATTGTGGGCACCTATATCTTCAATGCTGGTTTGTAACACATGGATATCCTTATCCACTGGTCTAGTCCACTCCCCAAAGTCCACTTCTCCACCCGCCAATATAGTCTGCCCCCCTCTCTAACCTATCTGCCCCTGCATTTTCTAGATTGTCCTCCCTCCTCATCCCTAGTTTAAATACTCCCACACCCCTTCTAGAATTCTTTCCCCCAGCACAGCAGACCCCTTTCCATTCAGGTGCAATTTATTTTTAGAAATCAAATTGTACCCCAATGAAAAATCAGCCCAGTGCTCTAAGAACCCAAACCCTTCTGTCCTACACCAAGACTTCAGCCATGCATTTAACTCCCTGAGCTCCCGCTGTCTTTCCTGAGTAACACATGGCACCGGCAGTATTCCGGAGAACACAACCTTGGAGGTCCTTCCTTCAGCTTTGAGCCTAGTTCTTTAAAATTATTCTTTAGGAGCCTCCACCTACCGTGTATTCTGTCATTGGTTCCAACATGGACCACGACAGCTGGGTCATCGCCAGCCCCTCCAGTAATTTATCCACCCGGTCCACCACATGCCGGACCCTGGCACCAGGGAGACAGCAAATCATTCGATTGAGGCGTTCCTGGCGACAAATTATTCTATCCTTCTTCCTGATTATAGAATCCCCTATAAACACTAACTGCCCTTTCCTACCTGCATTACCACCCCCCCCACTACTAGTTGGGCTGCTCTTCCGGCTGCTAGGTAGAGCAGCGTCCACTAGGGCGGCCATTTCTGAGACTGATTGCCCAGCATTATCACCCGACTCGGCAATTTTGTTAGGAAGCTCAGGAGCAGAAGTGGCCTTCCTTTTTTTGGTTCCCCTAGAACTCCGCCTAACTTCACCTAGCTACACAACTCCTCCTGGTGATCTATTACTTCAACCCCAACATTTAGACCACTAACTGCTTGCTCAGTGAGAAGCAAACTTCTCTTATCATTGTCACTCACCCTCAGTGTCGCATTCTGCTCTTCCAGATCTATAATGTGAGCTTCTAGAGTAGCAAAACGTAATTAGGCTGTGCACATCTAAAATATACTCTGAAAAACGCAAGCATAGGTGCACACTGAAAAGGCAATATATACATCTAATACATAAATCAGTGGCACACTAAAGACTAAGTAAAACCTCAAGGTATGTAGGAATATTGGAAATGCATTACTGCTAAGGAAAATATGAAAAACCTGGGACCCCTTGATGTTTTGGGAGGTGAGCTTAATACAATCTTTGATCAAATACTGTAAACTAAGAGTCCCAAGTTTTTCATATTTTCCTTAGCAGTAATGCATTTCCAAGCTTCTAGAGTAGCAACATTCTCACATCTGTCACAGCGGTATTCACCCTGGACCTCCTGCTCCAGTCGTGCATACATATGGCAGACTGTGCCGTCCAGTATCCCGTTACACAGCAATAAAGATTGAAAAATGAAGGTCGTTTTCTTACGATATAGAGATCTCTCTCGGGATCTATTTTTATCCAGGATTTATACCTGTTGTATCTAAAACTACGTCTTGAGGAAAGAAGATTTCTACATAAACCTAGAAAATATTCCTTACTGTAAGAGCGGTGAGACTGTGGATCATGGTGAAGTTCTGGAAACATTTTTAGATGTAATAATATAACAAGTTCTAGTGACCAGGATTCTGGAGAAGGGTCTGGATACGATTCTAGATGTAATAATAGAACAAGTTCTAGTGACCAGGATTCTGGAGAAGGGTCTGGATACATTTCTAGATGTAATAATATAACAAGTTATAGTGAAAGGGATTTGGAGAAGGGTCCGGATAATTTCTAGATTAATATAACAAGTTATAGTGGGCCAGGATTCTGGAGAAGGGTCGGGACACATTTCTAGATATAATATAACACGTTATAGTGACTGGGATACTGCAGAAGTGTCAGCAAACATAACTAGATGTAATAATATAACAAGTTATAGTGACCAGGATTCTGGAGAAGGGTCAGGAGACATTTCTAGATGTAATAATATAACAAGTTATAGTGACCCGGATTCTGGAGAAGGGTCTGGATACATTTCTAGATGTAATAATAGAACATGTTATAGTCACCGGGATTCTGGAGAAGGGTCTGGATACATTTCTAGATGTAATAATAGAACAAGTTATAGTGACCAGGATTCTGGAAAAGGGTCTGGATACATTTCTAGATATAATAATAGAACAAGTTTAGGACCGGATTCTGGAAAGGGTGGAACATTTCTAGATATAATAATAGAAAATGTTATAGTGACCGGGATTTTGGAGAAGGGGGCTGGATACATTTCTAGATGTAATAATATAATAAGTTATAGTGACTGGGATTCTGGAGAAGGGTCTGGATACATTTTAGATGTAATAATATAACAATTATAGTGCCCGGATTCTGGAAAAGGGCGGGATACATTTCTGATGTAATAATATAACAATTTAAAGTGCCCGGGGGTTCTGGAGAAGGGTCTGGATACATTTCAAATGTAAAAATTTAAAAGTTATATGACCAGGATTGTGGAGAAGGGTCTGGATACATTTCGGAGGTAATAAAAGAACAATTTAAAGTGCCCGGGATTTGGAGAAGGGTTGGATACATTTTAAATGAAAATAATAAACAAGTTTTTACTGTCTAGGATTCTGGAGAAATTCTGATACATTTCTAGATTAATAAAACAAGTTATAGTGACCGGGATTCTGGAAAAAGGGTCTGGATCATTTCTAAATGAAATATTAAAATTTTAAAGTGGGGGGGATTTTTGGAAAGGGTCTGGATCATTTCAGAGTAATAATTTTAACAAGTTATAGGGGCCCCGGATTTTGGAGAAGGGTCTGGATACATTTCTAGAGTAAAATAAAAAAGTTATAGTGCCGGGAAATTTGGAGAAGGGTCGGGGAACATTTGATTAAAAAATAGAACAAGTTAAGTGCCGGGATTTGGGAAAAGGGGTCTGGTACATTTTCAAAATGTAATAATATAAAAGTTATAGTAAAGGATTCAGGAGAAGGGTCTGATACTTTTCAAAATGTAAAAAATATAAAAAAGTTATAGTGTCTAGGTGTCAGGAATCTCCTGCTTGTTTGGAACTTTTTTACTGTTTTGCCTTAAGTTTGCCCTCAGTCAAGATGGGGATCGTGTTTTTGTGGGTGCCATCTTTTTTCCCCTGTTTCCTGTTTGTCAGCAATTAAACCCTAAAGCCTGTTATCTTTTGTTTGAGTATTGTGTTTAAGCCCCTCGTGCAGCCCTCTAGCCTGGAACTTGCTTCCCTTAGTTCCTCACCTTTGCGGTTTTACCCTGCCAAAATTCTAAACCTAGTGTCATTCAACGTGCTCTTTGACTTTCCTAGGGTCCATTTTAAAATCTCTGCTGCCTCCGTTCCAGTTGCATTCCTTCGTGTGTTCAAGCCAGTCCTAGCCATTGGATTCCCGCTGAATCCACTGTATCGTGAAGGGGTACTCAAGCCACAAAAATGGGTCCGCTGGGGGGAATCCGGAGCCGCATCAAACGCTTCAACTGCTATGGCTAACATGCGCACCGAGATGCAAGCTTTGGGAAAAATCCCAAAAGTAGCTTATGAAGGCCAACTGGCCCTAAAACAAGTGTATGGACAAGCGATTCGGAACTAGTGAAACGTGACGCATTTTCCACCGGGGGTGGTCCACCCGGAGAGTCAAGCCTTGGCCCCCCCCTTCGGTGCCTGTCATGACCCGAAATTGCCACCCTTCAGATTTTGGGGAGATCGCGACAAAAATTCCCGGGGTTTTCCCAAAACTGTGGCTATACTTGAGCAAACCCCCAATTTTTCCCACCGACAAACGAAGGTCCTGGTATCTTTATGCTGCGGGAACAAACAAAACCCCATTGTGGGCTACCCCTTTTAATTTGGGAAAACTCAAAAAGCCCGGCTGAACCCCCGGAAGATTTCATCGGCCATGGGTCAGATGTTTGACGACCCCAAAATCCCCGGTTTGCAAATGCTGAAGCTGAAAATTTCCCTACCCTTGCCCCCAAAGGAAAAAGCCCAGTTGCTGAGTATCCCAAATGGAGTTCAAGAGGTGGGCAGTCGCCCCAACGGAATAAACGAAAAGCGAAATTGTCTTTTTTTAGGAAAGGGGAAATTTTTGCATTTGCAGTAAAGGTGAATTTGGGGCCCGTGCAGAGGCCCCTTTAGGTTTGGTTGCCTTCTTTAAAATCACTGCTTCCGAATCGATCCCCGGGACTGTTTTGGAAACGCGACGGGAGAGGGGGGAAAAACTCCCCAAATTTTGATCCCAAAAGTGAAAACGGTTCCGGACAGGAAGGGAAAACCACTGGACCACCGCAAAGCGATGGGGGAAAGCCCGAGGGGGAAAAGGAATTAAGTGGGGTCCCCGGTATTCACCAGAGCCCCCCGAAAAGGGGAAAATTTGGACTTGTTTTGCGGCGGGAGTCTAAAAGGTTTGTCCCCCTGGGGGTTGACTTGCTTGCACGGGTGGCAGTCCCGAAAGTTTTTTAAGGTGGGGGCAAAATGTAAGGCAGGTCTTTGGGGGGTCGGGGTCAGGCAGGTGGTCGGGGAAATGGCAGTTGGTTCGGGGGGGGTCGGGGAAACAGGCAGGAGGTCAGGGCAGGCGGCAGGGGTACGTGGTCAGTAGAGGGAAGCAAGGGTACGGAAAACACGGTAAAATAGGACGAGACAAAAGGAACGTTTTCATTGGGCCCAAGGCATAAAAAAATGGGAAGGGGGGGGGGAAAACGCCCAGGGGGAAATAGAGGCAGTGCCCGGGCCCATTTCCCAAATTTCCCGGCCCGCACTGCCCCTTTTAAATCCAAAAAGGCCCGGCGCACCCCCGGCCCCTTTTAGAGCAACGGGGACGCGGGGGCCGGGAAAGAAGGAGACTGCGGGGAACACGG
>JAODAL010066640.1:0-17668 GCA_025379985.1 Phyllomedusa bahiana | reverse complement strand
GGGAATTTGGGTGGAGAATGAGATGTGTTTTCCATGTTAGGCTGCCTATGATCTCCAAACATATATCTCTTAGTACAGGCTGAGGAGTAGGAACATGCTCTGTAATAATTACTGTATTATGGGCTGTCCTCTTGCTCTGTGGTTGCTATAGGGCAATCTATAGAAATGTAATTTCCAGCCCAGAACAACAGCTCTATAGAAGATGGAAGCTCTTATTAAAAATATAAAAATAAAATAGTTATTACATTAAAAAAAAAAAAAAAAAAAACAACACCTTTTTAAAAAAAAGAAATTAACTAAATAGTGAAGCATTCCTTTTAATTGAATAAATATTCCGTAAGCCTTTGGAAATATGCCTGTTGTGAAGCGAAAGTGGTAATGTATCAGAACTCGAATGCCAGATGAGAAAAGTAGTTGATTCAGAGATGCTGAGTATTGCAAAGGTATGCAACTAGGCATTGAAGATAAAATACATTATCTAACGTGTAAAGCTAATAAAAACATCTGCAACCATTACCATGTTTTAAAACCATTTTTGAAGATATTGAAAGTATATTGCATAGCTGTATGGTGCTGGGATTTCTTTAATATGCTGTCAATTACTACATGTTTTCCACAGTTGTGTGAATAAAATGTAATATTATACCAATAAGGACCTAAGAACATTTTAAATTATTACTAAATTGATTAAGAAATAGCATATCCAATTAAGCCATTTTTAAGACTTTGGGAGACCATTCTGGAAGCCGTTGGCTTTTATGTACTAATGGGGTTGACCAAGAAAAAGTTCTTAAGAAGCGCCAAAAAGTGGAGCAGTTTCTGCAACACTGAACAGGGGCTTGGCTTTATGGAAAGTTTCTGAAGCGTCTCAGGGTGTGGCCACGATGTAACATGCTGCACCAAAAAAATTCTGCCATAAATAGTAAGACTACAAAAAACTGGACTAAAAGTTAGACAAGTCAAACGCTTCACCAATTTATCAATGAGCATGAGCCTTTTGGATAAATCTGATGCATTTTTAGATTTCCTGTCTAAGTTTATACCATCTAACATTTAGACAGCGATGTAAATGAGGGACATTATCTCCACCATACAGAAAATATAAGCCAATAGTAAATTTTACAAGAAATTACTAATTTACCAATGAGTCCAGTAACATTTCATCCAATAAATTAAATTACATACAATAAAAGTGTCCAAAGAACTACTGGCATGTGAAGTATTAGCCATTATCAGTTTTTAAACTAAACAAACAAAAGTTACCAACAATTCTAACCCTGAATGGAGATAAAACTAAAGTTTCAGAATAGCCAATTCGTAATTCGTATTGGAACCTCATTGAAAATACAGTTCTGGAGGCCCATAATAAGTTAATATACAAAAAATGTACCAATGGGTCTGGACTGAAGCACTTCAGAGGTTGTTTCTTCTTAAAATGGGAGAGATAAAATATGGACATAAATCAGAATCTATGTTGTGTTTTCTCAAGTTCTGATATCACATTTTGTTTAAAGTTAAGAAGTATAAGTGCATAATTGTAATAATATAAGGTATGTAGAATAATGCGCCATAACACTGCATGTAATTAAAGGGGTTTTCTCACCATACTGTTTCACAGAGCCTGTTCTTCACAGCCAATTTCAGCTACAGAGCTGTGAAGGGTTAAAGCTAGTCAGTAATATAGATAACACACAAAAGGGAGAAACATAATCATGGGGACAGGGATGCTGGAGCAATCAGAGCAGGGACAGGTGGTTGGTAACCTAGAGAAACTTGTGTACACAAGCAGTAGATAAAATCTAATCTATCTCCTAAACAAAGCAAAATCAGAACAGCAATTGCAACAGTTTACATTTGCCTACGTATTTAAAGCTAATCATCGTGGTGAGAAAACCCCCTTAAGTATAATTAACAAATACATTTATAAATTATCTCTTTCTGTTTGTTGAACAGAACTCATATTCTACCATAATATGGCTAAGGGGGTATTTTCATCTCATAGCATTCATATGGGAACCTTAAACATTCAAAATAAGCAACTTTCCAAATTTTTGTATGAAAAGTGCCTTCTTCTCTTTTTGTTGCAAACTTATCTATTTTACTTTTTAACTGCACATTAAGTACACTGCCAGTATACTGATTGTTGCCATAGAACCCAACCATGAATGCAGTGTCTTTCTATCATTGCCTGGGTAATCATAAACATGCATCGTCACGTATGGTCAATGCATATTTTAAGCATAGAGAACTTTTTCAGGGCATGCAGAGAAGCCCTGAAGCAATTCTTTTCAACAACTTTGCTCCTGATGCTTCCCTTTGTATCTGCTCTGGCTGGAATGATGGCTGGAAGCTCTGGAACTTACATATATACAGTACACATATCAGCAAATATATCAGCAGCTCCTAGCCTGGTCTTTTCCCAGAAAAAAATATTGTCTCAAACTGATCATAGGACAGCTCCAGGGCATGAGCCTTAGTTCTGGAGCTGTCCTATTGTGTTTGTATATTCCTGGACAGGCGAAGAAACTATGCCTAACATTATTGGACAATTAAACAAGATCAATGGGAATGGAACAAAACTATAAGGGTCCATTGTTGGTTGACAGGACCACAAAGCTCACAATGCTACTGATATTAAGGAATACTGAGAATTTATCAGCATCGGGAGCACACACCTTCAGTTAAGTGGCTTAATGACATCATCAGAGTACCACTTGATTAAACTCTCTATCAACAATTTCAGAGACACTCACTCTGCTTGGTAAGGCATAACCAATGCAGCATCGGTCCTACTTCAAAACATTGGGTAAGAAAACCCCTTTAATTATAGAGTGTGAGAATTAGAACGGTCACTGGCAGACCATGTCCACATAATACTAAAATGCTAATACCCAAGTATTTTTATATAGGCCTTGGAATTTGATTTTCAAGTCACTTGGTCAGCGAATGTCATTAAATTCTCTCATTTTGAAAGTGTAGATGCTAATGAAGCTATATCCTAATATATAGAAATTGATCCGACTGGCAAAACGAAGGCATGGAAAGAGCAAGGTGGAGATAAGTAAGGATGATAATAAATATAGAGTAAAATATCATTTAGGAGATTATGAAACATGAGTAATTGTAAAATTAGTAGGGCTGCCATGGCACCAGTCTTTGTAGTAGGAAGCAACTCTATCCATAGTTAAGTAACATATCACACATATCAGCTCACCTAGTCAGTATGCTGCTGCAGGGGAACGCCCGGATTAGATTGAAGCAAGATCTTCAACAAGAAAACAAGCACTAGTAGAGAAGGTATCCAGCTATATTCACTGCAGTTCCAGGTAAAAAATTCCAAGCTTTATTGGGAGATAGATTAAAACTTTACATGGATGAAAAAAACAACCGCATCTGGGCCGACGCGTTTCGGAGGTCTACTCCTTATTTTATGGCATTAAAAAATATGAATAGAAATCAATTATATTTTAAACAACCTTACTGGTTTATGTGACGTGTCACATGACAATCGTCACATGATCCAAGTATAAATTACGATTAAATATATGGTAAGAATAACAATTACTAACAAACAAAAGATGCGATTATAATATCTTTAGTAGTGACAAATTAGGTCATGTCGTTTATTCAAGCCTTCTGGGAACCTTGTTCCTAGTTGAAATATCCACCACGCTTCACGTGCCAATACTTGCTTCTTGGTTACCTCCTCTGCCCGGTCTGCTAACCCTTTCAATACCCTGAAAGATAAGGTGAGTGGTATCTCCAGAATGCACTTCATTGAAATGTCTAGACCCAATGAGTTACTAACAGATAAGGTTTTTTTTGTGTCCGACATATGTCTGCGTCATACGGGTCTTTAAAGTACAATAGTGCAGCCAACATATTGTAACTGACAATTCCCTGCATGTTAATCAATTCTACTAAGTTTATCGAGTATTGCAGTTAATATAAGGTTGTCCATGTCAAAATCTGTATTTTATCATATCAGAGTGAAATTTTTAGAATTGCACAAGTTTACATACCAAACATTTGGCATGACCACATTTAGTCATTCCTTTATTTACAAGCCAACAATACCCTGGAATGGTTCTCCTTTATTAGATTTATAATACAACTATGGAGGACACAAGGATCCGAATTTCAAAGTTCTACCTTTCCTTGCAACAAATTGATATCCTCTTCCAGTAATTATTTGTCGTGAACCACCTCTATCAGGTCAGAAGTGGGCAAGATTTCTTAACAATGTTGCAATATTTGTCTGTATGTGGACTGTATGTTGTTGCAAAGGTGACACGCTGAATCTACATTCTGATTGCCTTTTTTCTCTTTTGCATTTAGGTATCTCCGATCGTTGGTATTGTAGAAAATTTTTTTTCTGGCTGGTCTGCTTTAGTAAGCCCACTCTTGGTAACCCCGTTCTCGCAAATCTATTATACACCTTTTCTTTTTTCATTATGTCGGAAATAAGTTCTGAGAACAGAACAATTTCTTTTAGTTCTAATCATTTGTCAACCATACGGGATGGCTCTAATGTGTTGGGGATGATTGACTTTGTGCTCGTGCAGGATGGAATTTTTCAGCAATGGGTTTCCTATATGGTAGGCAATTGAATGGAATGTATGTTCCCTATCAAAGTAACATCCAAAAATTGATTTGTGTTTTTTGCCATTCTAAGGTAAAATTTAAATTCAAATATTGTGGTTTAAATAGCAACCAATCAAGAGCTTCTTGTATGTTCCCCCCAACACCAGGAGGAGGTCGTCATATAACGAGCATAAACCACCTGATATGTGGTGGGGAAAAAAGGCACAACATCATTGTGCATGTATCTCTCATATCCACACGAGGACATTTATATGTTTGCGAGGGAAGGAGAGAAACTGGCCCCCTTGGAGAAGCACTCACAGCATTTCAGGAAGTATTTTCCATCAAAACAAAAATAATTGTGGCTTAAGAGAAATCAGGTGAACATAACATTAATGTTATCAGAATGTTCAGAATAAGAAAACTGAAGCGAATTTAGGTGTGATCTTAAAATGTCACTGGCCAAATGATACGGGCAAGAGTGGGTTAAAGGGAGAGATTTTACATCTCATGAGTATCACATGACGAAAGATGGATCCCGATTTGGCCTACAGAGATTCATTGAGACCATGCTTTGGTATCTTTCACAAACCCTGGTAGACTAAAAACCAACGGCTGCAAGATGGAATCACAGCCAGGAGCCTAAATGTTCTCCCAAAGATCCGCCTATGCGGCCTCAATGGGCCGTTAAAGGGAGGAGGAGAAAACATTTTTTTAGTGTATCCTACGGGAAGGAATGGAAATTGGTATTACAGAGTGCTCTCCACATACATTTTTTCCGCTAATTTTTGGGAAATAGCACCCATTTTAACCCCTTCATTGAGAATTTTTCTCAATTTACGCTAAAAAAAAAAGGGTGGGATCTGTACTCAAAGGTTTATAAGTGGATAGATCACTAAAATATCTTATTCAATTTTGCTATATAAACCGGCGTTCATCAAAAACATCGCCCCCCCCCTTTTGACAGCTGGTTTCTCACCAATAGGTCTGGATTATTTTTAAGTTCTGTTTAAAGCCTTGGATTCTTGATTTGGTTAAATTCTTTTTAGTTTTATTATGTTTAAATTTTAAACAGATACTGTGGGCCTTCCATTAAATTCCTGTCTATTTAGATCTTGGAACTAATCCATTGACCATCATGGTCGGATTGAATGGGATAAAAATCCTATTCCTTTATACAAACTAGTCTGGACAAGGACTAGTACTCTGTGTGCTACTTACTGGGCTAAAGATCACGTAGATCGGTTAGGGCAATATTTTTCCTGAAAAGTTATGAAGTTAAGTAGAGTCCACACATAATGACGAACTAAGAAGGTGAAGTTCTTCTACAATTCTCTGATTGTGAAAATGATTTTCAAACGTTACTGTCATTGCAAATAAAATTTACATCTAGAATTGTTTGTAAAGATCTCAAATTCTTAAGTCCGCATAATCCCAGCCCCTTTATGTTAGTACTGATATAAACTGGGTGGCGGTGTTGATATAACTAGATAAATTGACCACTGGTTTTTCTAATGTGATTGTGAGTCATTTTGTTTGGCCGTCTCGATATTGTGTTTACGTCCACCCCGAGTTTGCATTTTTTGGACTGGGCCCACTATTCACATTTGGGGTTTTAGGTTCGCAAAGATTATTAGTAGGACCACTTATTCTTGATGATTCCATTCCTGAGGCCTCAGATCCCTAATTCGATGTAAAATATGATTGCAGCTCTCTCCTGAAGTGTCCAAATCGGCAAAAGAAACTGATGGAGCTAGTGTTGAGACTGACTACGTTTGGATGGAGATTTCAAAATGGGTCTTGTTGGGTTTTCTTCCCTGTGTTCTCCAGTTTATATACACACAATCTTATCTAGGTCCGTCCGGTCCTGAATAAATCTTCTTTCTTTTTGTATGTAACTATTTCATCTTCCAATTTTTTCAATATTGCGCAACGATTTTGTTACATTTAGTCTTTGTATGCCAGGCACAGGTTTCATTTCAGGCGAATAACAATGCTTTCAAAGCTTCGATTCTCTTCATAAAAAGAGGATACTACTACTAATTTTTCCATGTTCGATTAGTAACTTCATCAGTTGTATAGAGCATTCACTCAAAGTGGAGTTCCATTTATCCATAAAAGCTTTGTCCGGTATATTAGTGGGGAATTTTTTAATACGTAACCCTCTAGGATCATCTTGTGCTCCACATAGGAATCTTAGAGTGGTTTGATCCCACCAATAGATTAAGTTCTTTGGACATTAATGCATCTAGTTTTTTTATTTTCATTATAAGTATATCACTATCATCTTTGGAGTGTAGAATTATCAATCCTAGAAAAAATTTGACAAAATTTGATATCACACAAAGAACTAGTCTTTGTAGACATCATACTTTAAACGGGTTTTCTCATTACATTAAATGGTCTTCATAATATGGTGACAGTGAAAACAAGCAACTTTATAATTGGATGTCTTTTGCAAAGTTGTCTTATTTTCACTGTTTCCCTTATCTTCGTTGTGTGTAAACACTGTTCCCCAGTGCTGGTTGGATTCCACCTTCTTTCATTTCTTGACTGGGAACAGCTCTAATAATTTACATTCTGTCTGGCCCCTGGTCGTATTCACGGGAGCGAGCATTCCTGCCTCTCTCACTCAGAATAAGGGGCAGGCAACAATTTCACTTTGCACAACCAACACAGTGACACTGTAGCTGCTTCTACAATCTGAAAACAGCAGAATTGTGCTTGGTACCTAATGCTGCTGCGTGTAAACATAGAATAGGAGACAGATCTGTTGCTTGCTCTGGATGAGTTCATAGCTAGACTGGATACTACGATAACAAAACCCCCAGGTGTGAGAAGGACAGATATGTGCTGTTTTGAATGTGTTCATCGAGGACTTTCTGTTCTGGATCAACCTGTTACAAACCCTCACAGCTGTGAGAGGATAAGAGATCAGTTGCTCGATGCATATAGAGAGTGTATCTTAGAACAGCTGATATGAGTATCACGTAGATATAAACAAACCAGCTCTTACTCAAAATAAGACTGCATAGGGAGGACGGAACAACACATAGGGACATGTGAACAGAAGAGGGGGGGAGGAGGAAGAGAAGGGATGTGCTATCCCTCCACGTGATCATCAAACAAGTACAGACTGACTTGGGAACGTGAGCACAAACATGCTGAAGGGGGTGATGATGTCATCCCCCTCTTCAGTTAAGAATAACTACAAGCGTGAGGGGAAGCAACAGCAGCGGATTTAGGAACTTAGTAAATGAAACTTAGACAAGAAACAGACAAACTGATAAAGCTCATAAATAACCCTTTATTTTGAAAGTGGCTAATATTTTCATTAATTTTATTAATATACCTGTGTAATCAACCTGTCTGAATGTCCAAAAGTGCTTACTATACAGAATTGGTTTATATACACAACAATGGTAATTATAGTTTTACATGTATTATAAAGTCCTTAGCATTAATAATATTGAAATATGATCAGTTGCTATTTAGTGACTAGTCATGCATAGTTTATAATATTCACATTTTGGGGTCCACATTTTTCTGCAGAACCCATTCTCTGTACCCATCTATATTTCAAGCTATTATAAACCAATATGCTAATAACAATAATGAAAAAACAATATGTTGAAAATTCTATAAATGTATAACACCAACATGTAGCATGATATCCAGTTAAATATTTTTCATGGCAAAGAACTACAAATGATATCAATGTTATAGAGCTGAGTGTTCATTTTCTGCATCTTAAAAGAATGCTTGTAGCTTGTCCAAATCCCACAGCTCATACATTGTTGTGTAGCACCCCACCCTTGTTTCTAAGCTGGAGCTGGAAAAATGTCCCTCATTCCTGCAGTCACCACAGCTGTTTTGTTTTACAAGCTCGGCTATGGACGCTTAATGTAGTACTCATGAATTCGTGCGCGGGTCCATTAAGTCTCTGATTGAACCTTAAGTACGCCTCTGATAATGAGGGGGTGGGGATTAAAGCATACTGTAGCCACCTGCTTATTGTAGCTAACCCATTATTTGCTGAAGCATGGCAGGACTCTTACAAAGTTGTTAATAACAAGTCATGACTGTTATTTTGACTTAAACTCGCTACAGTATATCTCAAAGAAAATCACCCTGCTGTCTATGAAATTAGGCTTGTAGCGCTGTATCTGTGGTTGGTCTTTCGGGTGGTTTAATTCACACATTTTAAATTCAGTGGGGACAAGCTAGTTTTATCATCCCCAAAGCTTGTCCTAATTTTACACCCCAAGTAACAATTTCCTTTAGAAAGTTTCTTTCTTCTTTTGTTTCCCACTTTTCTTTTAGCAATTACAAGTGTAAATGAAACAATTATCTCTATCAGCATCTTCACATTTCTACTTCATTATTGCTTAATAATTGCACTGCTCCTGTAATATCGACAGTAGAAAGTTGAAATCATTTCTATTTTTTTAGGGACCACTGTAAATAGGGTGGCAAATGATATGAAATTTATCATCCAACTTATATTCATTTTTGGTCATAAGTTTATTTTGCATTGTTATTTTATGTTTTTCTATGCCAAGGACATATGCAAAAGTGAATGATGGAAAATAAAGATACTTTAAACTGTGTTCTGTTACATATATGCAGATCCATCTGATCATTTTACCATAAGGTAGAGGATTTAATTGATCTTCCAATTAGTGTAAGTAAATAAATGGAGCCATTAATAAATAGCCATGGAATTAAACAAAAAATAAGAGACATTCCAAATAACAGGGGGGCCAGTAGCTGAAAGCAGAAAAATACAGTGAGATCAATGATATCATCACCATCCAAACAAATGAATCACCAACGCCAATATTCAGCTCTCTGTGATCTACTATCAGATGATCCTTGAAGGAGCTCCGGAATTTACTTACTGGCAATGAGAAAACAAAGCCCACAGGAGTAAAAAATAAAGTCAGAGAGAGGCATGCATAAAAAAACAACTGCAACAATAGAACCATTCCACAAAATATAATGATAACACAGCCAGGTAAGACTCAAATTTCCATAGTCCCAACTCTACAAGAACCACCACTTTGTGCAACAATTTACAAAAGATTTCCTCCAATTCAGAGCCAATCCAAATCAAAGTATCTTGCATATGTGTCCTGGAAATAGTGGCCAGACTATGGATGTCCATCAGCATCTTCTGAAGAGGTTTTGACTGATTATATCTTCATTAAAACTTTTAAAAAGACCAAAGGAATTTGCTAAAGCAGTAGTGATGAAAATGTTTCACGCAATACCACCTCTAGATATTCCGTTTACACAATCATATACAATAGAAACAACTTTTTCTTCTATCTATATCCAGAAAATATACTTCAGCATTTTCTATGATCTTGAAGGTCGTTAAGGCAACTTCCAGACAAAGTTCTTCATATAATTGTTTGGCACACATGAAAATTCTTCGTTACTGGTCTCCTCTGAGTACTGTTACATGGCAGTAAAACTATTTGTCTATTGGTAGGTTTTTGAAACTTACGTAAGATTACAGCGCTCTACTCCACAAGGACTTTTCTGCTTTGTTTCCTAACAAACACATCAAGTTTATGAAAAAGCAGTTGGGCAAACAAAAATTTGTAGTTTTTAGAGGGAGTATTAAACCACCTTCCCTCCGAACAAAAGCAGTTCTGAACAAATTAATCACGGCTGGCGGCTTAAACCCCTTGTTCTCTCACCATTAAAAAAAATCTGTAGAAATCCCAAGACGATCTGTGTTATAGGCTTTAGAATTCGTGTCTGCTCTATGATACTTAGGCTCTAACCAGAAACTCAAAAAAAATGTACAAGGGGATTAAAGGAGGCTTTTAAACAGGATACTAGCTACAAAATATGATTTTGTACAAAACCAAAAGGTGTGAAAAAACTGTAGCTAAATAATTAGGTGTATAAGTAGAGATAGTCTGTAGTGTTTTGAGTAGATTTTTATCATGTAGATTTACAAACCATGGTCAAAATGCCAAAATAACACTTTTTAGTGCTTTGTTAGAGTGATTATTCTAAGTTGAGCAATAGATCTTCCCCATTGAGCTATTTTAGTGACCTGCTAACCGAGTGTCAATAACTTACATAAAAATATTATAATGGATCTTGATGACCTTGATCACATAATAATTCATAGCTGTGATAATCTTAAAGCTAAATGTTTCGGACTGTAACAAAGTTTTTCTTCAAGTTCACAAAAACACAATATCAAAGTTATGTCTTTGGCATCTATTATTTTTTTTATTTTTTTTACCAAACCAGCAGTATACATATAAAAAAGTATCAAAAAACATATGAGAGAAGTGTAAAGGATGACTACTCTGACACATGGGAAGTTTGTACTAATCAGGAAGCAAGATGTATTAATGAACCAGCAATCAATGCCACACACCTGTAATACGACATGGCAACGTGACTGCGAATAAAAGTATGGTAAAAAGATTAATTTTATATTAACCTGTTTATAAGTGTTTTCGATCCATTCACAAATGATGTAGCACATGACCTTGAAAAAATTGAAATACTAGGAAACTCTTGACTCATGTATGACAGTTGCTCACACAAAATGGAAACCGTTTCCCTATCCTCGTCACCTCCAGATTTCCCTTGAACTCCAAGGATTGATTCTATATGATATATTCACATTCCCCTCACTTTAACCGATAGAACCTGCACCCTCCATTGAACTAATCAGTACTGCTGAAAGGAAGACTTATCATGCTTGTAAGATTGTTCCTTTAATTAGGAATATGTAATTGGATACAGACTGTGTTGCAAATTTAATTAAAAGGGGATTATATAGATAGCCTACATAATTTTGAACACATGTTTAACTTATAAAAGGGTTAAAAATGACATTATAATATTAAAATCCATTAGAATCCAGGTGCTCCAAAAAGTCAACTGAAAAAGAATATAAGGATAGTACAGTTTGTATGTTTTTGGGGATTTCAGGGAAATGGATATTAGCACGCCAATGATTGTTTAATAACCGTATTTAACACAAAACATTTTTGTAAATATTTTATTACATCTTTTCGCATGGGAACAACAACTGAAGATAGACATTTTGTTACAATGTTAAGTTGTCAGTGGTACAGCTTTTTTAATATAGTGTAATTTTTGGTGTTGCCCTCTAAATTAACTATCACAACAAGCCATGTTCCTAAAACCGCTAGAAACAAAAGTGAGTACGACCACCTAAGTGGAAAATAGACAAAATTTTGCCCAAAGTGTCATTTTATTTTGTGACCTAGACATTATTTTTCAGCACTCCTCCTTAACTCCATTTGGGCATGGAGTTCTCTAGTGCTTCACAAGGGTTGCCAGTGGATCCACTCTTCCACTCCTCCCATGCCACTTCACCGAGCTGGTGCAGGTGAATGTTAGAGATCTTGCCCTCCTCTACCTTCCATTTGAGGATGCCTCACATATGCTCAAAAGGGTTTAGTTCTGTAAACATGCTTGGCCATTTCAGCATCTTTTCCCTCATTTTCTTTAGCAAGGCATTGGCCATGTTGGAGGTGTGTTTGGGGTAATTATCATGTTGGAATACTGCATCTGCAGAGTCCTCTCCTGTGTCTCTGACGGGAGGCAATCCATCTCTGCTTTAGGTATGTCACTCAGACAGTGTTTGGCATTCAATTGTTCACCTCAATGAACTGTAGCTCCCCAACAGCACCAGAAGCACTCATTGCAGCCACAAACCAGGACCCTCGCAACCACCCTTGCTTGACTTTAGGTAAGACACACTAGTCTTTGTATACCTCACATGGTTGCTGCCACATTGGTTGACACACCATCTGTAACCAATAAGTTGTATATCTTGGTCTTTCGATACAGACCACTCAAGAGACACGGTTCAGTAATGCATGCTCTTAGTCTACTTGAATTCAGCAAACTGTTTGTGGGCTTTCTTGTGCATGATTAGTAGATTCTTCCTTGTGGGATGAAAGCCATGCAGACTAACTTGATGCAGTGTGCTGTGTATGGTCCGAGCACTGACAGACTGATCCCCAGTCTCTTTAACCTCTGCAGTTTGCTGGCAGCACTCATAATTATGACATTCCTACAGCACATCTAGCACCAACTGGTGACTATTCTGAGTACAATGAACTAGGAACGCAACTAAAAATTACTATACAATGGTGCTAGGGTAAGTCCCGTCAGTGTCAAACCAATAATGCATAAATATCTACTTTATCAATGAAAACCATAACATGCTTTAAGTCATGACGATTATTAGTTAATATTATGTGATGAATATTTTAAAAAGACAAATCTCTGGGATATGTTGCTGGGTATGTGCTCACTTCTCAACTTCTTTGGAGTCGGACTAGGTATAAAAGACCTGTTCATTAGTGGAAATTTGTACTTGGTTAAAGAGAACCTTTTGACAGATAGATTATGCCCTTGTGAGGAACTCAGCACAAGCTAGTCGTCAGACCTGCGATGTTTCCAGGCATGTTGTCCCTTTATTTCTGTAAGAAAACTGTAGTTTTTTGTATTTAATGCTTCAATCTGCAGTTTTTTCCGCCAGAAAAGAGTCATGTAAAGTGTTGTTTTTTTCAAAGTACCCCGCCCCATCGAGGCTGAGCACCACACCCAAACCTCAACTGACAAACCTATATTATACTTTGAAAAATGATATTAGAAACATTGAAAAAATAAATCTGTTCAGTGGGCGCGAATGCTTGTCTTTGAGTGGGTGGAGCTAACACCTGACTCCATGAATTAAGATTTTGAGGGAGTAATGCTCTAAAACTACAGCATCTTAAAGAATAAGGGGGCACGCGATGGAGATAACAGCAGAGTCTGACCACTTGCTTGTGCTGTCTATCAGCAAAGGGGGAATAAACCTATGTGCTGGTTCCCTTTAAAGCACTGTATGGTCTTGGCCACTGTGCTGCAACCCAGTTTCAGAGTGTTGGCAATCTTCTTATAGCCTAAGCCAACCTTACAAACATGTGATATGATTTTTATCTATTATTTTCTTCTCAAAGTCAAAGTTTCTATTTTTAATTCTCTGCAAAAAGAAAATGAATTTGTTTTATAATTCTGAAATATTAAAGGGGAAAAAGTCCTTTCCAAATATAATTACCCAGTACCTAATTAGAGGATGTGGTAAAGTGTGGATACAAAATCACAGAGTTGTTATATACAAACCTCATAGCCACTCAATTAAACAGCTTCTATGGTATATAGAACAAGTTTCTTTATTCTTTATCTCATGGAATTGGAGCCATGACTGTCATGTTATGCCCTTGGTCCCCAGTGTCTCTGCTGTATGCCACATGGGCCCCGTACCTGTTTGCTGCAGTCCTCGCGGGCATGGCTGTGTCTCTGTTGTGTTCCGCTTTCCTGCACCTGTTGCTGTGGTCCTGGCTCCATGCAGGTCGGTCCCTGTTGTGTCCCATGTTTGAGTACTCACCTAGCTGTGTCCCTGTCTGTATCTGCACACGTTCCCTAGGGGGGCGCGCCCGCCCGCTGGACTGGATTTAAAGGGATAGTGTACTAATTACCTGTCCAATGACCTACGACCTTCCGGGATATAAGGAACTTCTGGCACTCTTGCTTCAGTTTGTCCAGTTCATATTATCATATCTGAGCTCCTTCGGAACAACTACTGCTCTGGTTTCTGCTGTTCCCGAGTTAACCCCTCAGTTACCTGAATATCCACTACTGCTGTTCCTACTGCTGAACCAGTCTGCTATTACCTGCTGTTTTCTGACATTTTACCTGTCTGTTACTTGCCTGGCACCCTGTTAACTGTCTATGGCTATGCCCACTAGGACCTGTCACCTCTGCCTATTCGTCTCCTGGTCCGACTGCAACTTCAGCTGCATCCGCTAGTAGGCCTACCTCTTTACTATGCAGGTGGCCGGGGATCCACAAGTACCTACTGCATGCGTTGAAACGTGACACGGACACAAATATTAAAAGTCAGATATTCTTAAACTAGCTAATTATTATCAAGTACCATGCCTGCTTGACTCATGCCACTTCGAGTCATTGTTGCTACTCTGCTTGCAACTGCCAACTCTCTCCATGACAAAGGGATGGTTCTAATAACGACATGAAAGGGCAATTTTAAAAAGAAAAATAAACAGCTATATACTCCTGTCTGTGATTTAAGGCATATTTCAACTAATTTGTATTTTGACCTTCACACTGACCTTGATCTCTGCCATATCTTTGAATTTTACCTTTGTTTGTCATCATAATTGTTTATCGCAATTATGCTAACTTTTTTTATGTAACCTGCTAGTTTCATCCCTTGGCCCCTGTTCTGGTTGTTATTTCATCTCTTCCTCTGGCTTGTTGTATTTTGATTGGTCTCCCATTGCCAACACCTGTCTTCACTTTAACTCTAATTCCTCGCCTTTGCAGATATTCATTACGCTGTACATATATGCACCAATTGTGACTTATTCTAGTACATGAACTTGGTATTGATGCAATAAAATTATTATACAATAGTGTGAGGGGAAGTCCAGTCAGCATCAAACCAATAATGCATAAAGATCTACTTTATTAATGAAAACCATAACAGTATGTCATGAAATTCTTAGATAGCAGTTACAGTGGCTGAATTACAGTGAAAAGGACTTCGATCTTCATAAAGGGTTCACAACATGTGGTCCCTGTGCCCCTCTTTGTAGCCCTTATCTTTAAGTCACAAACATGCTTTATCTCTGTCTTTGTACTCTAGAAAGTAATATTCATCTTTTGACAACTGCATTCAAATGATGGCACTGTGTGGCTGGCACTATTATGGTGGGTACTGTATGGCTGGTACAATGATGGTGGGCACTGTATGGCTGGTACAATTATGACACTTAATAAAGGTGTAGCCTTTCTTCTTGTAAATGCTAAGCAAGCTAGGCACCGATTCTATGTAGGGTCTCTCCACTCCACCTTCAGTCACTTTATATATATTGTCGAATCCGAGCACAGTGCATTAAATATAACTAATCTCTTTAATACTTTTCTCATTAATAAATGGAACATTGACCCGTAGTTGACAGTATGTCCTATGTATAACATACAGTTTTAAAGCAATACTTAGCAAATGAGTTTGCGCATGTTGACCGTTCTGGAGTCCGTTTCATGGCGACGCTCCTTGGCATAGAAGCGTTAGAGAACGCCGGCAATCGGCAGAACTGAGTACCTCGTGGAGTTTCGGGGTAATTGATCCTCCCCGTCCTCAAAGCACATCGATCACTGGGGTTGGTTCCAATATATATAACACATCTTAAAAACCAAAAGGACACAAAAACAAACAAACACAGCAGAGTACTGGGTGTGGTCACGGGTGATTATAACCCTATAGGCTTTTTCTACCTTAAATATAAACCAGAGAAGTCTCAATAAAGTGAAGGTTTCAGAAGAAAAAACCCGTTTGATTAAGATTTCATTTATAACCCATTTTGGTGCTAATGCTGTACAACCGGGAAATCCAATATGCCTTCTCGTTTTAGTAATCTTACAGATAGCTGGGTTTGATCTACCACATAACCCTCTCTAAAATACACCATTTTAAAATTCGGAAAATACGTGTTTAGCTAAGGCAAAATGTCTGGCTACAGTTTGTTTCGCCATACTTATTTTTCTTTTCTACCTCCCAACCCAGGATTGTCATCTTTAGATGTTATATGCTTTTATTAAATGTACGAATGGCAGAACGATGTTTCATTGGCCTAATTTTGATGATCTTGTTGTCTGTCCAACGTATTTTATACCCACAAGGACATTTAAGAAATATTAGATCACGCCACTGCTGTGCAGGTTATGAAAACCCTTTAATCTTAATGGCATATCCCTTTGTTGGATGGCAAATGGAATCACCCTTGATTTATAGAAGCGCAGTTCTGGGCACCTAAGAAACAGCATAAGTTGCGGGATCTATACTCAAAGAGTTAGAAATTTTTAGATTCTGGCTGTTTTAGATCAGATTACTTGTTGCCCAATGGTCCCCATAGGAAATAAATGGGGGGGTTCTTATAAAGGCCAATATTTTTCCTTTATAGGAAGATTTTCAATATTTGGAGATCACCTGTAAATATCCAAAACCCCTATCATATGTTACCGTAAAAAACCATTCAATTTTCTATATATTTGTCAAATTTTAACAGCAGAATCGTAAAAAAAATTAAAAATGTTGAAATTTAAAGGTAAGCTTAGAAACGGCACTTTTGCTTGTCTTAGGTGCCAGAACTGCGCTTTCTATAATCAAGGGTGATTCCATTTTGCATCCAACAAAGGGATATGCCATTAAGATTAAAGGGTTTCATACCTGCGGGCCCGCAGTGGGCCGTGATCTATATGCTTTAAATGTCCTTGTGGGTATATATACGTTGGACAGACAACAAGATCAGTCAAAATTAGGCCCCAATGAGCATCGTTCTGCCATTCGTACATTTAATAAGCAAAATAACATCTAAAGATGACAATCCTGGAGGTTGGAGAGGTAAAAAAAAAATAAGTATGGCAAAACAACTGTAGCCAGGGCATTTTGCCTTAGCTAAAACACGGTATTTTTTCCGAATTAAAAGTGGTGTATTTAAAAGAGGGTTATGTGTGTAGATCAAACCCAGCTATCTGTAAGATTACTAAAAAGAGAGGCATATGGATTTCCCGGTTGGAAGCATTAGCACCAAAAGGGTTAAATTGAGAATCTTAATCACGGGTTTTTCTCTGAACCTTCAAACTTTATTGCTTCTCTGGTTTTATTTTTGGTAGAAAAAAGCCTTTTTAGGGTTAATCACCCCTAACCACACCCAGTTCTCTGCTGTGGGTTTGTTTGTTTTTGTGGGCTTTTGTTTTAATGTGTATATATATTGGACCCCAACCCCAGTGATCGATTGTGCTTGAGGAAGGGGAGGAGCTATCCCCGAAAACGTCACGAGGGGTACTCAGTTCTGCTCGATTGCCGGCGTCTTACGCTTCCTATGCCAGGAGCGGCGCCATGAACGGACTCTGAACGGCAGACTTGCCGCAACTCATTTGTAAGTATTTCTTTAAATGATTGTTATACATAGGACATTCGGGTCAAATAGGGTCAAAGTCC
>JAODAL010066639.1:0-17668 GCA_025379985.1 Phyllomedusa bahiana | reverse complement strand
GAGCGGGGATTTAAATAAAAAAAACTATACGATTTTTGACAGTTATGCTGTGCGACTGGGGACACATCCTGAGTAACACTTTCAGTTCCCTGCCTCTGTTCTGACAGGGTCTGTTTGTTGCTGGAGATGTGTATGCTAAGCAGAGGGTATAGGAACACTTGCAGCCCCTCTGTTCTGCTATTAGCAATCATAGACCTCTCTAGGCAGGCACACACAGGGTTAACTCTGGCAGCAATCCCCCTGCCCCCCCCCCCTGCTGTATCGAAGTTACTGGCGGATAGCTGCCTGTGTGCTGAGGGGAGGGGGGAAGAGGGAGGGGGGAAGAGGCTAGCACGCCCCTCAATTCAACTCCCATTCACAGACAGAGGCTGAAAGCTATTAATGAGACAACTCCTTTAAATACATCAAAGGTCAATATAGAGATCTCGCCCAAGATTTATTTATACCCAGGGCTGTATCTAGAACAAGGGGGCATCCTATACGTCTTGAGGAACGAAAGTTTCTACATAAAGATAGAAAGGGATTCTTTACTGTAAGAGCAGTGAGACTGTGGAACTCTCTGCCAGAGGGACTTGTCATGGTGAATTCACTAACAGAGTTCAAAAAGGGTTTGGATGCATTTCTGGAGCGTAATAATATAAAAAGTTATAGTGTCTAGGATTCTGGAGAAGGGTCATTGATCCAGGGTTTTTTCCGATTGCCAGATTGGAGTCGTGAAGGAATTTTTCCCTAAAACGAGGACAATTGGCTTCTACCTCATTGGGGTTTTTTTTGTCTTCCTCTGGATCAACACCTTAGCACAACAGGCTGAACTGGATGGACATCTTGTCTTTTTTCGGCCTTACAAACTATGAAACTATGAATTCAGGGCATGTTTACTAGCTTCCACTAGGCTGCAGTAGAAGCCAGGTCTGTAGCTATAGCAACCACTGCTGGCAGCCAATAAGGAAAGATCAAACAGGTCTGTAGCTATAGTGACCTGAGGAGCTGATACAGCCCATACAAAAGGGGATATCTTCGAATAGGTAGGACACTGTTAATGGACACATATTGCACAGTGACTTGTTTTACCAAGATCTTTAACATAAAAAGCAATCCTTGTAGTGAGACAACCCCTTTAACCCTTTAGACACTGCAGCAAATAAGGCAGCAGCGCCTAAAGGAATGTGAAACGATTTTATTTTTTATTTATGAAAAAAAAATATGTTCGTCTCAGCTCGTATGTGCCGGTAACATATTGGTTTCATAAAAAAAAAAAGAGAGATGAAATTGAATAAGGATTATACATCTGAAAAAGATTCCGTTGAGAAAGATCCTATTTGGACTGAAATGTCCCTTTTGTAAATGGAATCTACTGTTATGTTATCTTAATCCGCATTTCATTGTGAATTATGAAGCTGGACGAATGATTGAAAAAATTTTTATAAAAAAAAAATCATGTTTTGAGAATAAGTATATGTCTTATAAAAAGTCTGATAATATTCATAATCAACTCACGGATGATTTTGGTGGTAATATACAGTCTGCAGAGCCTGTGTACACTGGTAGCTACCATTATGTGGCCACTGTATAGTGGTGATATACAGTCTTTAGGGCACCTGTGAACACTGGTATCTACCATTATATGGTCACTGTATGGGGGTAATATACAGTCTGTAGGGCACCTGTGTACACTGGTATCTAACACTAAATGACGTACTGACCTGCAGAATACAGATAACACATCAGTTAAACTGTACAGTATAAACTCCAACAAAAAATAAACCAAAAAACAAAGGCACAATTGCCTCTTTTTCCTGTTCATCCCACACTTATTTCTTTTTTTTTCTTTTTGGGGGGTTGGCATGTGTGAACAGACGCTTTCGTTTTTTTTTTTCTTTTTCCTTTTTTCCCACCCCCTGGTCCCATTTCAAATTAATTTTCGACTATTGGACAATCCCTTGAAGTAGAAATAATTTTTTGCAGCACGCTGTACCGCAGACATCCATTTTACCAAATAAGCAACCTGCTGTTGAAAAGTAGTGGTCCACAGCCGTTGTCTCCTAGTAGTGGGGCCCAAGCTGAAGTTTTGCACCAGGGTCAAGGAGTCTTTAGCTACACCCCTGGAAGGGACTAGCATCTGATAATCATTCATGGACCCTTTAAAGGACCATTTCAGGTTTCCCTCCTCCCTCTCAGTTCACTAAACAATGCTTTTAGGCACACTGTAGTGTCAGTAATTTTGCTTACTTGCAGCTGAATACAGGATTTCTGACTGATGCCACAGTCTCTGTGTTACTGGTGTCCCTGCGACCCCCGTGTAGGGTCGCAGGCACACCCGCAACTCCGCATCGTCCTCAGCTGCAGCCGACACAGCAACCCGGTACTCGGGCTGCAGGCGTTCCGGCAGCTCTGAGTCCCACTTACCTCGCCACCCTCCTGTTTCCGGCACTACAGGAAAATTTAAAGGGACAGCGCGCCGGTAATTGGTCTCACCGGGCGCTGACCCTATTTAAGCCCTGTCCCTTCCTTAGCACCTTGCTGAATTGATAGTATCTTGTTTGTCTACTGTGTACCGTACCTTCTGCCTCTGTCCCTTGACCACAAACCATTGCCACCTGTCCTGACCTTCTGCCTGTCCCCGACTACGAGCCTGCTTCACGATTCTGTACCACACAACACCTCGGCTGCCTCCGCAAGCAAGTCACGTCAGGGGTAGCGACCTGGTAGCAATCCACCGCAGCAAGTCCATCCCGCTTTGCGGCGGACTCTGGTGAAAACCAGACATACTTAGATTCCGCTCCCTGGCGTGGCTATTACCATCGCTTGTGGTGGTCCAGAGGATACACTTCCACAGACCGTTACACTTCCCCTACATATTGTCTCGGATCGGGGAGTTCAATTCGTCTCGAGATTTTGGCGGGGTCTCTGTTCTCTACTGCAGGTGGAGCTGGATTTCTCTTCCACGTACCACCCACAATTAAATGGGCGAGTGGAGAGAGAGAACCAAGTCTTGGGTTCCTATCTCCGCCACTTCGTATCCGCAAGACAAGATGATTGGTCCAGTCTATTGCCATGGGCGGAGTTTTCATATAATTCCCTGGACTCTGATTCTGGTGGGGCATCCCCCTTCTTCATCGTTTTCGGTCGGCATCCCCGCCCACCCCTTCCGCTGCCCTCTGCCTACTCTGATGTCCCTACGGAGGATAATCTGGACCGCGACCTATCTGCCTTTTGGAAGGAGACACGCCAATCTCTGCTTCAGGCCTCGGCTTGTATGAAGGTCCGAACGAACAAGAAAAGAAGACCACCTCCTTCCTGTCCCGGGGGATAAGCTATGGCTGTCTGCCAGGTATGTCCACTTGAAGATTCCTAGCTACAAGCTGGGTCCCCGGTTTTTAGGCCCCTTTGAAGTCCTGAGGCGCCTCAATCCGGTGGCCTACAAGCTCCGGCTCTCTCCTACTATGCCCATCCCAAACTCCTTCCATGTCTCCCTGCTGAAACCGGTTATCCATAACCGGTTCTCTCGGTCAGTGGTTCCCCCATCTCCCGTAGCTGACTCCACCAATGTTTTTACCATCAAGGAAATTTTGGCCATGAAGACAGTTAGGGGTAGAAGATTTTTTGGGGTTGACTGGAAGGGGTTTGGACCAGAGGAGAGGTTGTGGGAGCAGGAGGAGAACATCCTGGATCGGGGCCTCTTGTCTAGGTTTATGCGGGCCAGAGAGAGGGGGAGGCCAAAGGGGGGGTACTGTTACGGGTGTCCCTGCAACCCCCGTGTCAGATCGCAGGCACACTCGCACCTCCGCCTCGTCCTCAGCTGCGGCAAAAGCCCGGTACTGCGGGCGCTCTGGAAGCTCTGAGTCCCACTTACCTCACCACCCTCCTGTTTCTGTCCCGGCGCGCACTCCTGCTGCCGGCCGGGTGTGCGCTTGCCCCTTAGTACGCGCGTGCGGCACTACAGGCAAATTTTAACGGACTGCGCGCCGGGAATTGCTCTCACCGGGCGCTGACCCTATTTAAGCCCTGTCCCTTCCTTAGCACCTTGACGAATAGATAGTGCCCTGTGCCTAGAGAGGAAGCGTTCCTGTGTATCGTTTGTTCTACTGTGTACCGTACCTTCTGCTTCCGTCCATTGACCATGAACCATTGCCGCCTGTCCTGACCTTCTGCCTGTCCCCGACTACGAGCCTGCTTCACGATTCTGTACCGCGCAACACCTCGGCTGCCACCGCAAGCAAGTCACGTCAGGGGTAGCGACCTGGTAGACTCCCGCCGCAGCAAGTCCATCCCGCTTTGCGGCGGGCTCTGGCGAAAACTGGGACCTACTTAGACTCCGCTCCCTGGCGTGGCTTACGCCATTGCTTGTGGTGGTCCAGAGGATTCACTACCACATCCGCTACACTCTGTTAGGTCACATGACCTGCACTCTGTCTTTGTTGCCCATTGCAATCAGAGCTCCCTTTTCCTTTCATACTGTGCTCAAAAAAATTAAACGGGAGCTCTGATTGGTTGCTATGAGCAACAAAGACAGTTATACTGTTAGAGAGGTATCATACATGACACCCACATTGCTTTTGAAGCTGACAGGAAGTCTTTCTCTCCATGCAGGGCCGGGACAGCGGGTAGGAGACCATAAGTGACCACCTAGGGCAGCAGTGAGAAATCCTGTATGTAGCTGCAAGGAAGCAAATTTACTGGCACAACAGTGTATCTAGAAGTAATTCCTAATGAACTAAAGGGAAAAAAAACTGGAGTTGTCCTTTAAGGACACAGCGCTTATTCAAACCAATGGGATTCCTTAAAATGCAGAAGAGGACATGTCTTCCAAACTGAGAGATACTGTGTGTGCTTTATGGATCATAAGCAAATGACATCCCTCCCACCCTCCACCCATGTCGATTGACCCCTTAATGACCATCCACTGACTTTTGACGTCGGACGGTGCAGGTTGTTCGTCTGCAGCGACGTCTTTTGGCGTCGCTGTTGCCCTGTTCCCAGCGCAGTCTCCGCTCCCCAGTGTTTAACCCTTTGATTGCCGCGGTTTGTGACCGCAGAATAATCAAAGGGTTCCCCTGCTCTGTCCGGTGATCGGGACTCCGGTGACCAAACAGAGCCCAGGGAACGGCTGCACAGTCAGCCCTGGGGACCTAGAGTATCCCCAGCGCTGTCTGTGTAACAAGCCAGCGATCATGTGTGCTGTCCTGATCACTGCCTGTGTCAGACTGAAACAGATTATAATGTATTAGCATATATGAATATGCTAATACATTACTAAGTGTAAAAAAAATTAAAACCGTTATCCCTTCATGGGATTTAAAAGAAAAGTAAACAAAATTTTAAGCAAATGTAGAAAAAAAATTAAAAAAAATAAAAAATAATTTAACATACATTACACACACAAAAAAAACCCTTACACTTATTAAGTATATACATAACTGTAATAACCTGGAGAAGTAATCTAACAAGTTATTATGTGTGAAATGTGAATGGTGTAAAAAAAATTAGAAAAAGAATTTTGAAAAAATTCTGCAATATTTTATAAGTGAACTATTCCCCCAAAAAGTACAACTTTTCCCAAATAAAACAAGGCGTCATACAACTGTGTCATTGAAAAAAAGTGAAAAAGTTACGATTGTTGAAACACAAGAGGGCAAAAACTAAAAAAATTAACTTTTTAGGCGTTCAGCTTAAAGGGGTTTTGCCATGAAGTAAAATTGACGTGGGAATCTTCCAAATGAAATAACAAACATTTTCACCATTCATTATTATTAAAAATTCTGCACCGTTTTTGTTTTAGCTGCTCCTTTAGTGATCCATTGTTTACAGCTCATCTCCAGGGGATACGACCAGGGCTGAGACGACCTCAGTCCTGGTCACACATGCTCAGACATCACCTCTCCTCTCAGGCAGCTACTGAGTGTTCATCCCCCAGGAGCTGTCACTCTACTCCCATCCTCTGTGCTCCTTAGTAATTAGTCAAACAATGAAAATAAATAAAAAAGAAACCTCAATGAGGTCTGTGCATTGATAAAGAGAAAAAAAAAACACAGGTTTGGTTCCTGCAGGGATTTGAAGCGAGGACCCTTGTGCCTGGAGGCAAAAGTTTTACCTCTGAGCTATAATGTAGCTACTTACAGTTCTACACCTAAATAGACCTTTCTTTGACTAAAGAGAGGAAAGTCCTGGTGATGTCATCCTGCTGGGTCACATGATATGCAATTCATACAAATCATACACGCCCCCTTCTGAGCACACAGAGCTGGATGCAGGAGGCATGAAATGAGATTGTGGCAAAACCCCTTTAAGGGGTTAACTCATTCTCTAATGAGTATATGAAATAGTTTCTTCTCAAGCAGACAGCCCCTTTAAGAAGATGACCCCCATAAACCACCATTATTACATGGTTTCAATGAATACATCCATATCTACATCACCGGATCTCATACTCGGATATCATTTGGCATTTAGGTTTCTGTTCAACATCTCCGCGCAGCATGTTAACCTGGATCTAAACACAAGATCAGGGAGATATAATTTCCCTAGAGATGAGCATTGTAAGCGCAGAACAAACATTCATACTTGTCTGTGCAGCACCTCAGCTGTCAGACATCTCCTGGGAACAGGCTAACAAAATATCTGAGCGTTATTACATTGTCATCGCACTTCTGAGAACCTGAACAAGTATTTAGTCAGCGGCATCTGCTGCACAAGGCGCTCGCATTGCTATTTGATCCACTTTCAGAACAGACTTCTAGGAAATGAAATAAAGTTCTATTAAAGGGGTTGTCTCACTACAAGGATTTTTTTTTATATTAAAGATCTTGCAAAAACAAGTCACTTTGCAATATTTGTCCATTAACAGTGTCCTACCTATTCCAAGATATCCCCTCTTGTATGGGCTACATCAGCTCCTCAGGTCGCTATAGCTACAGACCTGTTTGATCTCTCCTGATAGGCTGCCAGCACTGGTTGCTATAGCTACAGACCTGGCTTCTACAGCAGCCTAGTGGAAGCCAGTAAACACACCCCTGAATTCAAAGTGAAACCAAGAAAACAGGACTGAGGTAAGATGAATCAATGTAGTGAGACAACCCCTTTAAGCTAAAATGACTTTGCATTATTTATCTTGAGTTACATCCTGAATGAAGTCACAGTTCTGCTGTTTCTACAGGAATCAGTCCACAGCTTGTTGACAGAGATATCCATATGGCCCCCAATATGCATTCGAGAAAAGCCATCCCAACCTGATGATTTTGGCAGTATGTGCCGACTATATTATCTATATGGGGGGGCCTCTTGACTCTCCCCCATGCTAGCACTAATATGCTATGAGCCTACACTATACTATGCGCCAAATATAATTAATTCCAGAAACACTCATAGAATAGGGCCAGACTAAGTATCGACCCGTTATCATGTAAATCTCCTCTCCACATAAGCATAAACTAATCCAAAAAAGAACCAGAGAGTATAGGATAAAATATCAAAGTTGCTTTATTCATACTCGTTTAAAATACAATATTACAAAAATTAGTGTTTATTGAAAAATCCGACAGTAATCGGCAAAGTACAAATCCTCCTAAATATATATTTATATAGAACCAGATATACAGTACCTAAAGCACCATGTAGTGATCAGAGCTATGAGTCTAGTCACCAAACACCATATACATAGATATAGTAGCAGAGTTGTACATCATAATAGGTTATATCTCTGATACCTTACACCTGTCCTCCAAGTATCCATACATATATCTCGGGGACCAAGTGTAATGGTACACTCTATCCATGCATAATGGCATCTTATTGGGAAAAGACATCTAAGTAAATAGTTCTTTTAGATCATAATAAGTATAGTATACTGGTCAAATAGCTTACCAACAGTAGTCTAGGTTGTACCTGCCACCCTGACGCGCGTTTCGCCACAATATTGCTTCCTCAAGGGGTACACTATGCGCCTAGATTAGGCGAATCAATTATACTATGCAAGGTAGCCCAGATGCCAGATTTTTGACAGGTTCATTCATTCAGGCGCACTATACACTCATTTAATGTGCCTTAAAATTGGCGTGGAGGCTCCTTTTTACTGACATGTCGCCCCAGATCCTTTTGTACTTCTTGGAGATAAGATCATAACTCCCAATTGTCCCAAATCCTACAGGACAGTCCCAGAATCCATGGCTGTCCCAAGGTCTCCGATGGGCGGAGATATGTCTCGGGGATCCAGGGCATATGCACTCATATCCTGGAACTGCGCTCTTCTTTGCACTGTGTGCCCGTCCTCGGGTAGGCGCAGATTTCCCTGGTCTCCCGGATCCTCACCATGTAGCAGAGCAGTGGCGCCGGGGAAGCGTCAAATGACGTGACTGGCTGCAGGGGGCTCACCCTGTCCCCACAGCTATAACACGCAGCCTGCCGCGGCAGCACGCAAAGCAGAAGAAGGTAAGTGAAATAAACAGCAGGACTGAGCAGGGGCAGAGCAGGTCGATAACCTAGAGAAACCCGAGTGCACTCAGAGCTGATAAAAGTACTTTTATCTCCTCCTGTCACTGCTCCTGGTCTTCCTGCACAGATGGTGTGAGGTCATGAGGCCGCACAGGCAGCATGATGACACTCTCACGCCACCTGTGCTGTGTACTCCGGTGAGCCGCAAGCTTGTACTCTTCAGAGCAGGGAGCCCTTGCTTTCTGCTCCGCAGAAGCCTGCAACTGTATAATAATATAATAATAATAATAATCTTTATTTCTATGGCGCCAACATATTCCGCAGCACTTTACAAATTCAAGGGTAAACATACAGTCATTACACATTAAAAGTACTTACAAATGAGACACAAGGTGTGAGGGCCCTGCTCATGAGAGCTTACAATCTATTAGGGTGTATGGGTGAAACATACGGTAAGAAGTGCCAAGTTTACAATGGTCCTGCCATGTTTCATAAATAGGGGGTGGTTTACATGAAAAATGGATGTGTGTCCAGAGGATGCACTTACAGTTAGTCCCCGGCGCCGCCATCACCAATCACCAAGGTCCCAAGCAGATAGCTTTACGACCAGTATTGACTTGGAACTTTAATGATCGGTGGATGGTGGTGAAGCCAGGGACTACTATCACCTCATGCCCTCCCTTCCCCACATATCACCCCATAGGGAATTTGTACAGAGGTGGGAGCAAAGCGTCTGTGTCTAACTGGTCACTTTATGGTGGTAATATATGTCTGCAGAGTGCCTGTGTATAGCTGTTATTCACCTCTATATGGTAACTGTATGGTGGTAATATATGTCTGCAGAGTGCCTGTGTATAGCTGGTGGTCACCTCTATATGGTCACTGTATGGTGGTAATATATGTCTGCAGAATTCCTGTGTATAGCTGGTAGTCACCTCTTTATGGTCACTGTATGGTGGTAATATATGTCTGCAAAGTGGCTGTGTATAGCTGGTATTCACCTCTATATGGTCACTGTATGGTGGTAATATATGTCTACAGAGTACCTGAGTATAGCTGGTAGTCCCCTCTATATGGTCACTGTATGGTAGTAATATATGTCTGCAGAGTGTCGGTGTTTAGCTGGTAGTCACCTCTATATGGTCACTGTATGGTTGTAATATATGTCTGCAGAGTGTCGGTGTTTAGCTGGTAGTCACCTCTATATGGTCACTGTATGGTGGTAATATATGTCTGCAGAGTCCCTGTGTATAGCTGGTAGTCACCTCTATATGGTCACTGTATGGTGGTAATATATGTCTGCAGAGTCCCCGTGTATAGCTGGTAGTCACCTCTATATGGTCACTGTATGGTGATAATATATGTCTGCAGAGTACCTATGTATAGCTGATATTTACCTCTATATGGTCACTGTATGGTGGTAATATATGTCTACAGAGTTGCCTGTGTATATCTGGTAGTCACCTCTATATGGTCACTGTATGGCAGAGATATTGGTAGAAGTGTAATGGTTTATATTCAGGAATAGTTTGGTGGCATCTCCCATCTTTCCTCGATGCTAATTAGGTAAAAACACCCGGGGGAAACCCCATGGACCCCCCATTAGCTTTTTTCCCCATAGCATTTAACACATTGTATGTGGAGTAAAGATTTTGTTTTAAAAGGTGGCTTGTTACAAGGGGGGCTTTGGTTTATGAATTTTTGGGGGGGCCCAGCTTTAAATCCCCCTGAAGGCCCTTTTCCCAAAATTTGCAAATTGCTTTAGGGGCTCTGTAGTTTTTACCCACCTTTAAAAACCAAATTCCCTTTTTAAACCAATGCCCTTTCCCTAAAAAAGCTCTGCTAGGAATGGGAAGGGGCTAAATGCAGCCACTGTTATAAAACCGGGCCTCCCGCCGAACGGGAAGGGTGTGACCTGGCGGGTTTTGGGAAGAGCAGGTTTGTGAAAAGCCAAATAGGAAAACTGCTTTGAATTTTTTTTAATCCATTTTTATAGGTTTATAATAAAAAACCCCTCCCAATTTTCTAAAAATATATATATAAAAAAATTTATATATATATATATATATATATATTAAAAATATATATTTTAAAAAAATTTTCTACCCCTGTACAATTTTTAAACCCAATGCGTAACCCCCCCCTAGAAAAAAAAATGGTACACCCCCTTTTTCCCGGGCACTTTAAATGGTTTCCATAGAGTAGCTATGGGTTAAATATGGTGTCCCTTAAGTGACTCTTTTTACCCAGGTAACATTTAGGGGGTATGGTTTGGCAGCAAACCCTTCTCCAGTATTACTACCCCCAGCAGCGTCTTATCATAAAAACCCCAAACAGGTCTTGTGACCCCAGAAATTCCCAGGTAACAGTGGGTTTATGGGGAGCAGAACTTCCCCAGTTTTCCCGGGGCCTCCAGCAATTTTACCCATGTCCCAAACCCACACGGTCATGTTGAACCCTGGTATCGGGAAAACAGTAGTGTATGGGGGAAAGCAAAACTTCTCCATTATTATCACCTCCAGAAAGTTTTCTTATAAAGTGATCCCCAAAAACGGGGTCATGGGGCCCCCTGGTACCAGGAAACAGTGGGTTGGTGGAGGAGCGGGGAACTTCCCCGTATTCTGCCTCCAGCAGCATCTTTTCATTTTGAGGACCACAAAAGGTCTTTGGAAACCCCTAGAAATCCAAGAAACCCAGTACCCTTTGGAGGAGCAGAACTTCCCATATTACTCCTTCCAGCATTTGTTTATTAAAATGTGACCAACCACAAGGTCATTGGCCCCCCGGGTTTATCCAGGTAACTTAGTCCCTGGAGGAGAAAACTTCCCCCCAGTATTACCCTAACACCCCCAAGCAGTGTTTTAATAATGGTGCCCCACCACACGGGTTTCAGGGTAAACCCCTGGAAATCCAGGGAACAGCGGGGTGTATGGGGGGAGCAGAACTTCCCCAAAGTATTCCCCAACCTCCAGCAGCGCCTTTATCATGTGACCACCATACGGGTTTCATGTACCCCCAAAAAAAGGTAAAGTGCCCCCCGGGAAACCAGGTAACAGTAGTGTATGAAGGGGCAGAAACCCCTTCCAGTATTACTACCCCCAGCAGGTCTTATCATGTGACACCACACAGGCATGTGCCCCCCCAGTATCCGGGTAACAGTAGGTATGGAGGAGCAGAACTTCTCCAGTTTTACTACCCCAAACACTCTTATCATGTGACCCCCCAAAAAAGGTAAATTAAAACCCCAGTATCCAGGTAAAAATAGTTTTAGGGAAGGAGCAAAAAACTTCCCCCAGTATTACAACCTCCAGCGCGTCTTATCATGGGCCCAAACCCCAACAGGTCCTTGGACTTAAAATTTGGGCCAATCGCAGAGTTGAGTTGACAATATTATTTTGTACCTAGCCAGATGTGTCCCGAGTTCATGGCTATTTGTTTAGATGATAAACCAAATCTATTCATACATGAAAACATTTTATATTTTCCCTATGGTAAAAGGGTTTCGGGAGACAAGCCCCCGTTTGGGAAAAAGGTCCCAGGGGGGGATCTGTTCCTGTATTAGTTATAAAAAGGGATTTTTTTTGGCTGCAAAAACCAATGGAGTGCGTTTTAAAAAAATCCCCGGCTGCCCCGAAATCCTGATTTATGGGAACTGAAAGGGATTAAGCTCCAAAGGGAAGCAGTCCCTTTAGTGTGAACACGGCAATGTTTATTGTAGCACCCCAAAACAAAACTTTGGAAAATTAAACGGCAGGCTTGCTTCGGGGCACGTCCCAATTTAACCTAAATCTCTGGGCAAGGAAAACCGGGAATGAGGTTTCAGTCTTTCCCCCTTATGGAGTGCAAGGCCCGGGCCTGGCCCCCTTTGCAAACATTCGCCCTCTGGGGGCCTTTTGCCAAAAGGAAAGGGAAAACGACCCCCCCTCTCCCCGGGCCCTGCGGGCCCTTATATGGGCGGGAAAGGGCCCAAAGGACGGGAATGGGGAGAGCCCATCCCCCCCAAAAAATTTACGGGGAACGCCCAATAAAGCCCGACCCGGCATTTTGGGCCAATACATTTTAAAAAAACCCGGTCAGTGGCCTGCTGCCCCCCCCCTGCCCCCAAAAAACCAAAAGGGTTTTTTATTTCACCGTTTTAAAGCAAAACGGGACCCATAACGCCCGGTAAAATGGGCCCCCTTTTTGGTTTCTACATCCCCCCCACCCCCCCCCTCCCCAAATCCCGGGGGATTTTTCCCCTCCCAACCCCATCAAACTATAAAAACCCTAGACGGGGCCCAATTGCATTCCCCGCACTTGCCCGGCCTGTTTTCCCACCGAGAAATTAAAATCCTGCAGAGCCAGGAACCAACGGGTGCCCTTTGGCATTTTTTCCCCCTTTTTTCCCCAAAAACCACTTTAAAGGGGGCATAAATTCCGTCACCAACCCAAAAATTTCCACCCAGGAGGTGGGTCCCTTGGGAGAGAATGAGGCCCATTTTAAATGGCCAAGCATTCCCTCCAATAATGGAGAAATTACGCTCGGCGGGGGACATTTTTCCTGCGAGGAAACTCAGGGGTTTGTTCCCCCCCAAATTGAAAACCCGGGGACTTTTACTGCCCTAGGACTACCTTTTTAGGCTTTCTTTTGTCCCCTAAAAATTTTCCTTCCGCGAGAAATCGGGGCCCCCAATATGGCTGCCCTACATAGGTTACTTCAAGTTTTGGGAAGGCCCCCTAAACCTCGGGGGCCATTGATCTTTGGGGGAATTTGACCCCACTTCGTTAGGCCCTTTTTTAAGGGGGAAAACCCGCCTTTCTCGGCGAACTTAGGGAAAAACCCCCGGGGCAATATCCCCAACCCCTAAAACCTCCACTTGTTTCTTATTGAGGGGGCGGGGCCAATTTTGGGAGGCTTCTTTTTTTGTTCACTTTGAGGCTTTATTCCCCCTCTTCCCCCCGACATACCCAAGAAAAAGGGCCTCCCCACCCCACGGCGCACTTATTTTGGGTTTAGGGACGTTTGGGATCTTTTAAGGGACCTCCCAACTGGCTGAAGATCACTATGTCGTCAAGGTAGGCTGAGATATGCCCTGTGGGGACCCCAAGATCCTATCCATCCCCTTGGAAGGTGGCGGGAGCCCCCTGCCCCCAAATGGCATTCTTACATATTAAAGGACCCGCCCTGGGTAAAAAATGCAGTCTTCCTCTCGGGCCTCCTTGGCAAGGGGATCTCCCAAACCCCTTTTAGACAGGTCTAGGGGGGGGTTTTTCCCGGGGCTGGCCCTAACCCTCAAAAAGCTCACCCACCCGGGGCAGGGGTATGCTCAACCTTGGATACCTATTTATTTTGGGTAGTCGTTGCAGAAACCCCACTCCCCGTTGGGTTTTTTGCACTAACACGATGGGGGGGGACCATCGTCTTAGATCCTCACCCCTAATTTTAATTTTCTGTACCTCTTTTTGCCAAAATTTCCCCTACGGGCCTGGGGAATCCTATAAGTTTTAAAATCACCTGACAGAGGCCGGTCACAATTCAGTTTCCACAAAATGTGTTTTTCCCCCAATACATGACTGTGAGCCAGGTCCATGACCCCCCCCTATGGGATTTGGGAACTAGCAGTTGTTCCACCACTTTTTCACGGATTTTGGTCACCGGTACAAACAGGTTCCCCTTCAGGGCAAAAAGGGGAAATCTTTCCTCGCCCCCTGACCTTGGGGACCCCATCCAGGACCACCCCCGCTATTGAAAATCCCTTTCAGGGTTTCATCCTGCAGCTGGGCCGTCCCAAAATTTCCCCGAGATCCCCCTAGGTCGGGGACTGTCTCGGTTATGGGGCGACTCGTTCTCACCCTTTCTCCTACCATGACAGGGGAACGGGAATTCGGGAACCACCTCCTGGACAGGGTTCTCAGGGCTGTCTGTGCTCTCGGGGAATTTCTGCTGTACTGTATTTTCCCTAGTAACCAAAAGAAGGGCAGTCCCGGCCAATTATCGCCTCGTGCAGTAACCCCTTCACGATCCCTTTACTTGGGGGGACACTGTACCCCCATCAGATTTTAACGTGACTCGTGCCACTGGGTACATTTTGGGTATCCCCATGTATGCACGTGACCCCCAAAGTTTTCCCTGGGATCAAACACATGGGAATACGGGCCGTTAGGAGAGTGACCAAACTCCCGAGTCCAGGAGCCCCCTGATAGGGGTGCCATTCACCCTTATTGGACAGAGAAGTCCCTTCTCCGTGTCCATCACTGCTGTGCGGGGCCGGGTTTTGCGCAAACAATGACGTACGCCGCCCTATGGAACAGTCCATGGGTTCCGAGCCAAGTGGGCATTGGGCGCCGCCATGTGCCCGGCCAGCGTGGCACTTCCACAGATGATGTCCCTGACAGAGGGTCTGGAGGTTGGCTCTGGCAGGCCTTTGGCCTTGGACCGGGCTTCTCTAGGGGTTTGGGTCCCCTTCTTGGGCCATCAGAGTCACTCTGCATACGCCCGTATGGAGGCAAAGGGTCCCGGATCGCCCATGGAGCGCTCCACGGCCTGATATCTTTCCCCAAGGCTACCAAGTCATCTGCCGTCTGGGTTTTCCCCTGCGGGGACCCAGCACTGCACGGGGTTTGGGGAGAGCGTGCAAAAAACCGGTCCCATCATGACCCTTTCCACCATCTGGGCTGGGGAACAGACCTCTGGCTGCAGCCATTTCTGGATGAGGTGCAGGAGATCATACATTTGGGCCCTTTGGGGGGCCCGGTCCCTCCTGTATCCCCACTGGTGCACCCTCTGAGCCGTCGGTGACCGTCACGCTCAGGCGTGCCAGGATCTCTGATCTCAGCTTAGGGTATTCCTGGCATCCTGTAGGACAAGTCATAATAAGCCTTTTGAGGCTCGCCGGTGAGAAAGGGGGGCTAGGACCTCTGCCCACTGCGGGCTGGTAGTCTCTCCCGTTCGGCCCAAACCCCTCAAAGACGGTAAGTAAGGCTTCCACGTCGTCTTTTGGGGTCATCTTTGAAGGGCGTCTCGTACCCTTTTTCCGCGACTGCTGTCCGTCCTCCTGAAGGGTGTAGCTGGGGGCTCCTTCCCCCGGATTGCCTCCTCCATGATGGACATCTTCCTGATCAGGCTTGGTTCTTTTCTTTCTGTGACCACACGGACTCAGCATGGGCTTGTTGCTGTTGGGCGCTCACCTGCACCAGGTGCTTCAGCAGCTCCTCCCTTACTCCTGTCTGGCTTTTAAGAGTAGCAGCCGCCTTAACCCAGGACATGCAGTCTCTTCTCTCAGGATGTTGCCCGCATCCGAGACACCAATTGTAGGGATTAGCTCAAAGGAAGCAGTCCTTTAGTGTGAAACACGGCAAAGTTTATTGTAGCACTCCACAAAACATGAAAAGTAAACGGCAGGCTTGCTTCAGCCCAACAAAAGACATCTGAAAACACAGGCACTGGTATCAGCACAGTTACCGTACTCTGAATCTCTGGGCAAGGCAACCGCATGCAGGTTTCAGTCGTCCCTCTATGGAGTGCAAGGCCCAGCTTGGCTCTCCTGCAAACATTCGCTCCTCTGAGCAGTTTGACCAAGGTAAGGAACCACACCCCCTCTCCACCTGAGCCCGCTGGCCTTTATATAGGGCTGGTAAGCCCAGGACTGGATGTGGGAGCAGCCCATCCCACCCAACTCTACAGACTGCTCCAATAAAGCCCGCCCCGGATCACGGCATTATTGCCATACTACATATACAAAACCTGTGTCAGTGGCCTGCTGCCGCTGACACCAAAACAAATGGGCTTTATTTCACCGATCTTAAGCAGATCGGTGACACATAACGTCCATATAAATAACGGCACCTTGTGGCTTCCTACAACATGTAGCTCTAATGATCTCTTATAGTTCTCGTTTTTCACGTATGTAGATTGGGATGTGGAGTGCACAGTCCGGAGTACAGCCATGGGAGTGTTCAGGTCAAATACATGACAAGTCACAGCATGTCTAATAGAGACATTAGCTCTTGTACATGGCGTTGCTTTGTTTTTAACCCCAGCGTGTCAGAGCCATAGATACAAGCACGTGCACATATAGGGCCTCATGTATGAAAACTGTCTAAGTCTAAGGCCATGTCCCCAGGGCACGGGTTTGCAGCCGGTTTTTCAGGCGGTTTGCGGTTTTGCAGACCATCTGAAAAACCGGCCGCAAACAAGCACAATGGTGCTCTATGGATAACCCGTGCAGCAGTCCCCACTACACGGGTTTTCCGCCCGAAAAACAGTGTGCATGCACATTCTTCCCTACGGGTGTCGGACAGAATGTGAGCATGGGAAGGGGGTGGGCTCATCCCAGAGACAAGCTGTACCCCCCGCGGCCGTGGGGACGGCATACAAACCGAACAAATACCGGTCTGATAAACCGACCGGTAGTTGTCCATTGCCGTGTAAACGGGCCCTAAGACTTACCTTGTTGTCTCTAGCAACCAGTCAGAGCTCCCCTTTTCTCTTATATAGCACTCTGACAAAATTAAAGGGGAGCTCTGTTGGTTGCTATGGGTAACAAAGAAAGTCTTAGACCAAAACAGTTTTCATACATGTCCCTCATATTGTCATTTGTAGAACTATCTCAGTTGGATTTATAGGTAAAGCTCAGATTCTTTTCACACTGTGCCTTGCAATATCCATTGGAGCTGTATGTCAGGGTAATTACCAGCATATAGCTCTGACATATACCCTTGACTAACACCATTGGAGGCATCCTTCATCCATATGGTCCCATGTTAAAAAAAAAGTAGAAAAACCTATACTGCACCTATTTATCTTTTTTTACTGCATCAAACTTTATGGAATGATAAACAGAAGCCAAAATAGCATCAGTTCTTGGCCTCCATCGTTTACCATATACACTAAGGGCCACATGTATGAAAATGCATACTTTCAACAGCTTAAACATAGCCCCAGGCAGATTTCTCCTATACTTAACTCTTTTATGCCTGTATACGCCTGAAGGAATTGTCAATTCTTTTCCGACGCCTGTAAAATAACGAATATAAAACATGCATCGTGTAATTGATGGCATGTATTTTACTTTATGTTCTATGAGAAGTGTAGTCTACATTGTTTGGGGCGTACTTTGGCGAAATTACATCCGAAATATATAAAAAAAAAACGCCCTTAATGATGCTGTGTGAACACCCCCTAAGAGACTTTCCAGAACATATAGTAAAAAGTAAAAAGAGGCTTTAAAGGGAACACATCATGTCGAAAATGCAGTCGCAA